>OOFB01037600.1:55392-65392 GCA_900323305.1 Trachyrincus murrayi
GCAGAGCCAGGAGGATCCTAGATCAATCTGTCTCACGCTGACAAGGTGGGGGGGGGGTCTGGATACACAGTGTGAACGGAATATTGGATATTGTATACATGCATGCATACATACACATACACGTGTGTGTGTGTGTGTGTGTGTGTGTGTGTGTGTGTGTGTGTGTGTGTAAAAAGGAGGAAACCCTGCTTCTTTGTTGGGTGGTATTATTTGAAAGAACATACCTGTAAATCAGAGAACATAGGTCTATTATCTAGAGGGTCTATTTCCATTTGGGTTGTTGATGATGAACGGCCCTGACTTGGCACCATTGCCACTGAAAAGGATAAATATTTGTGGCACTTGTGCCCTGTCCAAGTCCAATAATTCAAATAAAAATAGACTATAATGGATTTTGCTGTACCGAGACCTGTGGACTGCCTAATTCAGCACTTTCACACTCATCTTTTAGATTTTTGCTAATTGTTTTTTTTGCTGGGAAAATGGTGCAGTGACCAAAACGAAAGCATAGAATGTACTCTTCTCTCACCCCGTCTCCTCAGCTAAGGTAGGAGGTTAGGTAGGATGTTACAAAATACCAGCGAAGAACTAGAAAGTGTCCCAACGCACGTACATAATATTATGTGTTGAACAGTTTATATTATGTAGGCAAAAGTAAGCAAACAAAGCTGTGTGCACACTAGTACTAGTATCTCCTTTCCTTTTAGGCGTGTGGGCAAAGAGAACCATGTTGTCCTTTGAGTAGCGTATTCCTCATGTAGCCAAGGTTTTAATTTCCTTTTCAAGGGGGGTTGTGGAGTTAAAAGGGGGATGGTGCCCATAAGCCAAATAACATAATTTTCCAAAAATACAGAGACATTAAAAGCACTTGAACACAATCAGCGCTGGCATGGGTCAATTATAAATATTCTATTTCCGAGATGCGTGCTGCAGGTCCTACTATATTATGGTCTCTAGACTCTAATTACCGCAATATGTGTACTTTTTAACACTAACGATTCACGTTAAAATGAGAAATTCCGCCGTTAGCTTGATTTATGTATCTGCTGCATTAACTTTAGTAGTGTACAATTCCTTCCAGCCTTTGTAGTTTCCTGACAGAGGAATCCAGGCCTTGTTAGTCTATCTAAAGAAGCTGGCGCGCTTTCTTTTACCCAACGGACCCATTATACCTGGAACAGGAAGTGACAGGGGCTTGGCAGACCAGAGGTGTGACCGCCTTCCTCACCTAATAGCACACTCGTCATCAATTAAGTTGCTTTGTCAATTATCCTTTCCGAAACTGAGCATCCATTGGTTTCCCTGATAGAAATCCCAACGGTTTTCTGTTATATTATATTACCTAACCCTTGTTGTACTGTGTAACATAATGTGTCATAAGATAATCATAAGGACCAGGCCAGCTTAAGGCCCTGATCGTACCGAACTCTTTTTAACAGCTGGGGGAGGCTATTTTGTAAATGTTATCAATGGGAACCAAGTGTTTTGCTCTGTGCTTTTTGCGTTGCTGAGCGCCTCACTTTTTTCTGCCGTGAGCGCCTCGCGTTTTTGGCAGAGCGCCCCAGATGCCCCGAGTTGAAAAAATAACAACTCTAGAGAAAAGCGCCCAATGCCATTGTAGGTTTAGATGTAGATGTTCCTTGGTTCTTTTTTTGGGGGCTGTAGACATCAATGAAATGATCAAAAGCCACAATGCTGTTCTCTTGCTTACAAGCATTGTCTGGCGTGCAACAAATCGATGCTTATACCTTCGGTGGCAGTAGCATAGCTTCCATTGTTGTCCAAAGGAAACAAAAATCAAACAGAGCCACAGAGTCGGTCTGTTGCTTTGTTCAGCCAGAACCCATCCATACAATTGATTCCCCAATCGTATGTCCCCCCCCTAAAACATTTGTGTTAAGCATTGTCACTTTGGATGGTTCCATTGAAGCAGAACATCGATAAGGGCTGGCCTTACCCTAGTGCAGTTGGCAACAATGAGTCAATTCAGTTGGCAACAATGCTTGACATGCTATTCAACTCTCTCCCTTCAGGTTCCTACACCCACTTTGAGAGATATGGCGATTGTTACATACAAGCCTTTCCAGTACATTGAAATGGCACTTTTTTCTTTGTCTTGTTTAATTTAAACAGTGACTGAGGCCTTGCTTGCAGTGTATCATTGGCACATTTAAAACATTGACATCATGGTGAATTGGCCATGAAATCATCCAGCACTGATTCAAAGACGACACCAAGATAATTGTTTGAGTTTGATGAGTTTGACACGAGTCCGCCTGCTCCAGCTCTCCAGAGAACCTCTGGCGGCTCTCGTTATTATTTCTGTTCTTCTGATGAAGCTAAACTCTGGGCTTCCTTCATGGAGGCGTTGGTGTGCTCGATGTAACTTTAATACAGCGTATCTATATTTCATAACCAGCTAATGTTTTAATATTCACCAAAAACTGTCCAAAAGGGATTTATTCCTCTATTAAAAAGGAGAAGAAGTGGGCTAGGCTAGACTCTGAACAAGGCACATCCAAAATATACTACTTTCAAATGCAAGACCAATGTGGACATATGGCCAAGGTTCATCAGTATGATGTCATTACGGTAATCACTATCATTACTGTTACACAGACATTAGTACGCAACTGTCGTACAGCCAAACCTCAAGAATCAGGCCTGCACGTGAGGAGAATGAGGTTTGAAAAGTTGGGCATAGTTGAGTATAAGAAAGTGACAATTATATTTGGCCTTTGTTATTCCACCCCGAGGATATAATGAATTAGCATGGAAGTCACATCAAAACATCCAAGTAGCTCATGATGTGAGGTACAACACAATGAAACAATGTGAATTCATAGGTAAGCTTATATATATCGATTACATTAGAACGGTTTGGTGGTGAACACATAGAACTGTTGTGTTACTGACTAATAAGATCAGACTCAAAGGTTTTCAGTGCGTTGTGCTGTGGGCTTGTACTCTGAGAGTTTGATTTTGTATTTCTTAGTGTCAAATGACACCAGCTGGTCTGGCCACTTAGCTTGTACACTTAAAGATCGGCAGACTTTGTTTGCAGCAAAATACCTGCAAAAAGGTTTTCAGTAATGCATAATAGATAATGTTTTCTGTAATGTACAGCAAAGTGTTCTTCCAACACGCTTGCAAAGTTGATCTATTAGGGTATAGCATTTTTAATATCACGTCACATTTCTCGGAAAGCAAAGTGGCCTAGAAAGATGTCTAAATAGCTCTACCTTCAGTGCAGCTGTTGTCTTAGATTTTTAGTTTCAACCCATTCAGACTGAATACAAACCTAGCCTGGGCTACCTATAGGATAGGGTCAGGGTTAGCTATATAGGATACTATATAGGTTACCTATAGGATACTTGTCAGATGATTGCCAGTCCCTTATGATCACCAACCAACCAAGCCAAATGCGGGCCAATTTCACATGGCAGTGACCATCACTATAGACCAGAATAAAGTCACATAACTCAGAATTTAGTTATGCTCAGCATATGCAGTATTCATACTGAATATCCCTCATACAGTATATGCTCCTGGGAGCGGATGAACACAGAATGTTCAATGAGACATAAAAGAAAGACACGCATTAGTGCTAATACGGATAATAATTGCTTTCTAGAGGGGTGGGGACTTATGATTGGCTAAGAGTTAATTGGTGCAGGAGATCCCCTATGAGAAGAAACGAGTGGAAGGAAGTCTCGAAGTAGCTTGAACATTTACTATAGAGCTCAGTTTGATGAGACTAAACCAAATCAAAGATGTAGGATGTATCCCATTGTATTTCACATGTTTTGTTTTTTCTGCAGGGAAAAATGCAATCAGCGGTGCATCCACAACATTGGGCTCGGCGTGTAGGGGTAATTTAGTTTTAAATTACTTTTCCCTAAGAAAAGGCTTTCCATGGAGCACTGAGTTTTGAGGTAAAGAGGCACACGAGAGATTGATGTTGGGGTATTGTTTCAACTGCAGTTTTGGAGAAGTTGTTGTTGGGTATTAGTAGGCAGAAGTCTGAAGTGTGTTCGGGGCAGGACATTCCACAACAAAGGACATTTTCTTTCAGTGGCAGTCAATAGGTGACAGGGGAACATAGGGCTTACATTTTGTAATGAAGCCGGAGAAGCGACAGTGTGGACCACTATCACATTCAATAGCTTGTGACAGCCGGAGATATTCAACCAGAGCAGCGCTATCAGAAAATACTGTTGTATTGTTCCCATACTGAGGTGTGTGCAGAATATTTGAAGTTGAATTGAGCGGTACAAACCTAGGCATGAACATCACTTTAAATTGCAACCCTTGTTTATCCCACACAATTTCCCGTGGGTTTATTGATAAAAACAACTGATCGAACATTTCTTCGAGACATGCTGTTGACGTGGCAAAATAGCCTTGTATATTGTTCCTAGGCCAAGATTGGAATGAATGCCTAAGCATTAATAAATAATGAATATTAACGGTAAATGGTATATTTTTTTCAAAAACTAACAAAAGACAATATTCATATGGAACAGTAGAACATATGCAAACATATACTGTCATATAGTAATGCATTTGCTATTTATAACCAAGATGGATCGACATCAATGAAACAATAGGTAAGGAATAAACCACGACAGGCCGTCCCGTTAATGGAAAATAATGCACGACGGGGATGGTGATGCGGGCGAGGCGAAGCCAAGGTTGCTTACCACCGGCAAAGTCCGCACAGATCCGCCAGACAAATTCTCGCACTCAAATATTTTAGCGCGTCCTCAGAGATCCAGCAGCCGATCACCAGAACCGGTCTGCAGCCGGGCCTGCTGCTCTGATAGGGTTTGGTCACACGGAGCCAAACCACCGGTGTTTTCAGCCGAGCCCTGTCTGCTGACCTTGATCATTGACCCGGAGTGGTCTTCCAGAGACCACACAACATGATTTACGGATCCCCCCGGCAGGCAGCGTATATAACACACACACACGGCGGCCTATGTAGCCGCTTAGGCCCGCGGTCGATACACCCAGCGGTGCGTGTCATTGTGTCTGGGGAGCAGCAGACAAAGGTTAATGAGCGGCTAAAGGCGAGCACCCTTTTCGCGGCCTCAACGTAATTCATGTCCATTTTGACCCGAGGGAAGACACGCGGGTGGTTTTGTATGTGGGCGACCAAGAAAACAAATGGACACAAATTGCTTTACAAAATGAAATCCTTATTTGGTAATCTGAGCCAGATCCACACCGGAACCATGTAAATGTGTGTGCGCTTCACTGCCGTTACATTCTTTAAGTCCCAAGACATCAGGCTTAAGACCTACTGAACACAGATAAAAGGTACGGCGTCAATCTGACAGAAATGGGAACAGTGGAGGGAGACTGGAAATAGAAACGCCGACGCAGAAAGACAGGGAGAGAAATAAAGCTAGATATAGAGAGAGAGGGGGAGCGAGGGAAGATGAGAGGGAGGGAGTGAGGGAGGGAGGAAAAGCCAGAGAGAAATGCTGCAATGACAAGAGCTAGAGAAAAGGTCAAGGAGCAAAGAAAGTTAGAGCAAAAAAAAGAAAAAAGATCTCTCGTCTATCTGGCCCTGTGTGATGGGGCCTCGTCCCATGCTAATGATGCCAGAGGCCTCAGCCAGAGCAGACTTTACTGCAACGCCCCAGTGCCTTTAATCTTCTCTAACTGCACTCCGCTCCACCCGCTAGAGACCGTTCTGCAGCCCAAACTCGTTTTTATACTCTGCAGGCCATGAAGAAAGCCTAGCCTGCGATTTACACAGGACAATGTGCATTTTTCATATATATACTGTATATGATATATATATATATATATAAGGGAGGATAAGTAAATTAACTGATTCCTATATAAGTTAATGAATAATTAGTGAATAAGTGAATGTAACTGACTCCTCCACACTGTAACAGAGAACGTTACATGAAGTCTTTCCTGCCGGTGTCCATCAGGCTGTAAACTCCTCAAGAGGCAGGAAGGACCAGAGCTAAAATGTGTTGTTCATTTGTTTATTTTATTTCTTTATTTCGTTGATTTATATTGTTTTTAGTTTGTATTTATTCTTTTTGCTGCTGTTTCAAATCAATCTGTTTCAACAGCCTTGCAGCAGCATCCTGGACCATTTGTAGACGGTCCAGAGACGACTTGCTGAGGCAGGTAAAAAGGGAATTGCAGTAGTCTAGCCGGGATGATATAAAAGCACGAATGATCATCTCTAGCTCAGGTTGTGATACAACAGACCTGAGTTTAGCTATGTTTCGTAGATGGAAGATGTACGGGTAGATGTACGGGTCAACGATTTCACATGTTGATTGAAGTTGCATAGCCTGATCGAAAATAACACAGAGATTTCTAATATTAGACTGTACAGCTGAAGAAAGGGACCCAATACACTGACCAACCTTTGATGCTGATGAGGACCTCAGTCTTACCTGCGTTTACCTGTGCCATTAAGGACTGAAGCCTTTCAGTCCTTAATGGCAGCCAGACAATTGTGCAAATTGTGAGAGACATACAGCTGGATATCATCAGCGTTACAGTGATATGAGATACCTTTAAATTTGCAATATGACCTAAGGGAAGCATATACAAAGCAAATAATAAGGGACCCAAGACAGAACCTTGAGGCACACCACAGGAAAGAGCAGCAGTTTCAGACAAGTAGGGACTAAGCGACAGAAAAACTCCTACTACTACTACTAAAGATTAGCTCACCTCTTTTGCACATGTGCACA
The DNA here is from genome assembly GCA_900323305.1 of Trachyrincus murrayi. Classification (NCBI taxonomy): domain Eukaryota; kingdom Metazoa; phylum Chordata; class Actinopteri; order Gadiformes; family Macrouridae; genus Trachyrincus; species Trachyrincus murrayi. The sequence goes on from OOFB01037600.1 coordinate 62,127, forward strand.
CATTCTGAGATGGGTAGTAATGTGTATGAAAGATGGTAGCAGTTTGGTATTTTCGAGCTGATATTGTCCATGCACATACTGGCCATGGACCAGTATCCATGGAATCGTATTGTCTGAGCTCCTGATGCTGCTGCTGTGACCCCCGCACAAGGCCTGTAGCCTGGAAATTGGATTGTGTTGTTTTGTTTGGGTACTCTAGAGGAACAATCTAATTGTATGGGTCTGAATGGATGTATTTTGCTTGACAAGCCAGCTATATATATATATATATAGGAGGGAGAGAGAAATAGAGATAGAGCAACAAATGAAAGTATAAAAATAACAATTGAAAATCATTGAGACCTATCCACATGATTCTGCTCAACAGAACTCAATGTTCATATCATGCAACATACACGCGCATGCGCGCACACACACACACACACACACACACACACACACAAATATATCATTAGCTATTTAAAACAAATGACCTGTACATTTACAGAGTTTGCCAGTAATTTATGTTGCTTATGCTACAGGCTTACTCCCAGCATGTCCTACATTATATTCTAATGCTGTTAGAATAACTATAATATCCTCAATAAGTGATTTAGGATATTCTACTATCAAAATACACTGTTTCTTACCCCCACAAGATAGTCAGACACACATTCACAAGACCAGCCAAAAGGTGGCATGACATGTTGGCATATGTGTGTTAAGCCTTGAGTAGCACTTGAATAGTTGTAAAGAGAGAGAGCGGAAAAGAGCAGAAGAGAGCAAGATTTAGAAAATGAACAACCCAAAATAAGCACCCTCCCTCTCCGTTCCCTCTCTCCCTAGTTTCTCTGCCATTGAGGTGATAAAGCTGTGTAGGCAAAATGTGATTGACAGGCAAGATGGATTCCCCAAACCAATCAGGGAAGAGATGCCCTGATTGGTCAGAACAGACATTCTCACAGAGCATTCCACTTACTAATAGCCGACGGATGGCTATAGCATTTCTAAATTACACTCAAATTATAGCTCTTGAATCTTACCTACAGCACCTTTAAGTACTCAATATGTTCTTAATGAAAACATACAGAGTGAATCATTACATTCCCCTCCTGTATTCAGAAGAGTAGTCATTTCTTACACAATTGATTGTAAATGAGTACCATTATCTTCCCCACATACATTATATAACTTACGCTGAGGAACTGTTATGCTCAGCTAATATAAGAGAGTACTGCTTCATACATGTGTCGTGAAAAACTGCAACATCAACTTTGCAAAGTTGGACCATTGACGCAGCATTATTAAGTGTTTATAAAATATTGTAACTTATGCTTCATAAATGTTCCTATAAACCATTATCTGATTATGAATTGCTTACTAATGAGTATTCCTGTAGGAACAATGCTTTATAAATGATGAATTCATTATGAATTCACTATTTACTACTACTAGTACTACAAAGTTGCAGTTATTCTAAAGTGCTACCAGATATTGTAGTCATACGTCCTTGCTTTAGTCTAAAGGTGTGTTCATTGAGACGCGTTAACGCGTTTGTCGCGACCCACTCCATTGTTTTCCTACGGGGCAGCCATTTCCGAAAATGTTGTTAATTTTGTGGGTAATTTTGTGTGTGCTTTAAAATGTTCGTGCTCGAGAACACAACGCCCGACCTAGCGACACGTACTGTCTCTTGGCGAGTCTCAAGTGGACGCACCTTAAAAGAGAACGATGGTGACTCATTGTGATTTATTTGAGGTGTTTTAAAGACCGCTTCACTCCATAACATGGAAGATTGATACCGTACATTTTTCAATGTCAACCACGCATACGCAGAGTGGTGTTTTTTTCATGTGAGTAATGGTGCCATGATAAACTGGAGGACAGTGCAAGAAACCTGCGTTGTGAAGACAAAAAGCCATCTATTCTATCCTTGGGCTACTTTCTCAGTATGTGTAGTTTGTGTATGTGTGTGTGCGTGCGTGTGTGTGTGTGTGTGTGTGTGCGTGTGTGTGTGTGTGTGTTGACACACACACACACAATTCAACCCCAATTCAATTCAACTTTATTGTCATAAACACAATGTGCAGGCACATTATGTAAACAAAAGGAGCTTCACCAAGAAGGTGCGGGGGGTTGGCACATAGGGACATACATGGCATATAATAAACACAACACAAGAAAATAATAAATGCAGCACATATATTGAATGAGGTGGTATATATCCGAGTTATTTGTAATAGAGCTGTGCAAATGGCATTATGGCAGTCGTGCAAAAATATAGCTGTAATAGAGCTGCAAGTGCATAGTAAACATGGCGGTAGTGCAAAACAGAGTCATTAGTAGCGTTCAGCGGGTAGCCGGGTTCAGATGGGTAACAGCTTGGGGGAAGAAGCTGTTTCTGAGCCTGGTGGTAGGGGCTCTGAGGCTCCTATAGCGCCTCCCGGAGGGCAGGGGGGAGAACAGTCCATGGTTGGGGTGGGTGTGATCTCTGCATAGGCAGTGTTTGTGGTAAATGTCTTTTATGGCTTGGAGCTGGGTATCGGTGATACGCTGGGCCGCCTTGACGAGCCGCTGCAGGGCTTTCTGGTGAGGATGTCGTCAGGATCTCGTCCCTGTAGGCCGCCTCGTCGTTGTCTGTGATTTGGCCTACAACTGCGGTGTCGTCCGCAGACTTTATTATTGGGTTTGAGCGGTGAATTGGCAGGCAGTCGTGGGTAAAGAGGGAGTAGAGGAGGGGGCTCAGAACACAGCCTTGAGGGGCACCTGTGCTGGGGGTCAGGGTGGAGGAGGTGTGGTTAGACCGAGGTCTGTTGGTCAACTCCAGTAATTCTGTGAATGTAGCAATCTGTCATTAACCAGATGTTGAAACGTCCCACAGCATTAAAGCAGCTCATGAATAGCCACTTGCAATTGTCTTCATTATAATATTGGTCCTAAGATTGGGATAATGAAATTTAAAGTACATTTTAGTATTGGCTTTGCAGGGTAAACTTGACCTTGAACTCAGCTATGGATGTGCGCGTTGACACACCTCGTAAGAATACGGCAGGGCAATGAAATGCATGTATTGACAATAAGATAACATAACCTGCCGGCAAGAATCAGAATCATGACGATAATACGCTGCATGGATTGTATGGTTTTCACTGCTCATGCAGGCCTTTCTAAACAGGTATTCATATTGGATAATCAAACCTTCACAATCAAAATTTGCATTGCTATCAATAGAAGCCTCTGTTTTTTTTCTTTCCCCTGGCACAACTGTGTTGGCTTGCCAGCGCTAG
>OOFB01037606.1:6557-19164 GCA_900323305.1 Trachyrincus murrayi
GTAAAGAATGGCAATGAAACAGTAGTAATGTGTTACTCCTGTATGCATACAGTAATGTTTTACTAGGAAGAGACAGCTAGGACACACGGAGCACAACACAGTAATGTTTTACTAGGAAGGGACAGCTAGGACACACGGAGCACAACACAGTAATGTTTTACTAGGAAGGGACAGCTAGGACACACGGAGCACAACACAGTAATGTTTTACTAGGAAGGGACAGCTAGGACACACGGAGCAACCTTAGCATTGACGTCTGTGTGTTGCTTGTTGAAGGGAAATGGGAATCGTTCCTTGAAGCATTTATTTATTAAATGTACTTCTTCAGATATTACAAGCTAAAACCTTTTAGTACTGTTTCCCACGAACAGATTTAATATGAGCAAAGATGGTCTTGACGAAATCAGGAGTGGGTTGTCACTCCTCCCTGTAAAGCAAGTGACAACACACTTTAACTCCACTGAGAGCTGTCATTATGTACCTTAACTGTTGTATTCAGAAATAGTTAAATGTGCCGTTTTTAGTTTACTGGGGTGCTTCTAGTGCCTTACCTTTTAATAAAACGATCACTGCACAGCGATCATGAAGGCGTTGCTAGCCAACTTGAGTATACTGCTGCTAACGCTTAAAACCTTCCGCTGGAAGTTGGCAACATACACTCGGAAATATTGTGGATAGGCAGACTAAAAATGCACATTATTTTTCTCACCCTGGAATGTGTGTGTGTGTGTGTGTGTGTGTGTGTGTGTGTGTGTGTGTGTGTGTGTGTGTGTGTGTGTGTGTGTGTGTGTGTGTGTGTGCGCAAAAGTATTAATTACTATCTTTGTCATAGTTGTATGTGTGTAAGGAACAATACAGCTAATTGGGGCTGTTAGCAGTGCTGCTTCTTTATTAGTAATGTAAACAGTGTTTATCGTCTATTTCTTTCATGAATCCTTCGGCCTTCCTTCCATCTTTTTCTTTGTTCCTTCCCTAGTCATTGGGTCCAGCAGGGAAGACTGGCAGTCTGGGCAAGAAGCCAGGTGAGCCTTCCATCAATCTGATAAAACAGCATTTACTGCCTGTGTGACCAAATTCAATGATATACTGGTGCCCTAAAGTGATCAAAGTAATAGACAAGCCTCTATCTCCTCCACTGTCTCCATGTCTCTCTCTCTCTGTCTTGGTCAAACAGAGATTGCGCAGGTGATCGCCCCCTACAGTGCTACGGGGGCAGAGCAGCTGACCTTGGCTCCAGGACAGCTCATTCTGATCCGGAAGAAAAACCCTGGAGGCTGGTGGGAGGGGGAACTTCAGGTAAACACACACACACACACACACACGATGTATCGTTTCACATGTCGTAGTCACATCGCAGGACGTGTCAAGTCAGGCAAAATCACTCAAACACGTCATGCTACTGCTTTTTTGCTGCTTGATACAAAAGGAAAACTCACACAGTTCTCATTTTCCATGACTAATCTAGAAGAAAGGCCTGTCTTTTAAACGGGGCTCTACAGTGCCAGCATTTCACTTGCATTTACAAGTTAAAAAAAAAGAAATGCAAATTATGATTTATTTGTTTTAGTTTATTTGTTTTCATTTTACACAATACATCACATGTTGCTTTAAAAACTATCACAGTACGCTCGTGAACGACACACTAGATTAAAAATGGATACGTGGAGTGTTCTTGCTTCCTCGCGTGAGTGAGCTGACACGAGTACCACAAACAGACTCACACACTATGCAGGCTCACATTAGCATAGCCACATTAGCATGTTAGGAGAGCAGTAAATGATCAACTAGAGAATATTGCGAATGCAGAAAATGCAGAATATATAATATAACACTAAAAAAGAAAATAGAAATATCCATGTCAATATGAAACTTTTGTCTGTCTGAATGTTAAAAGACTTAATTAACTCAACCAATCTCAATCTGGTGTATTACGCCAGGCACGGGGGAAAAAGCGACAGATTGGTTGGTTTCCGGCCAATTACGTGAAGCTATTAAGCCCCAGCACCAGCAAGACCACGCCCACAGAACCCATTCCACCCAAGTTGGCTCCCTCTAACTCAGGTAAACAGAACCCTGCCTGCATACTCCAACACAGAACCCTGCCTGCATACTCCAACACAGAACCCTGCCTGCATACTCCAACACAGAACCCTGCCTGCATACTCCAACACAGCAGTCTTGTGGACGGAAGTAAAGACAGCACCATCTATGGAACCCAATCAGAACAACACTGCCTGCTTGGGTTTCATTTGTGTTTCTGTATTTAAGTGAATTGGTCTAATTCCTGATGCTAACCATACACTGTTGCTTAGTTAGGTTGCATCGATTCTGAAACATCAGAAGGGTAAAATAGAATATTCTTATCTTAAATCTTATTATATATTCTTATGCTTGGCTATCTTCTAACCAAGCATCAATATTTGTCCAATATAAAGGTGACATAATGGTATTTTCGTTTTTAGTTTTTCTAGATACCAGCCATGGCTGTATTGCTTGTAATCTCAGTACAAAAATAATTGTTATTGTGAAAGAAAATGACTGTAGAGAGGGACAATAAGCTAACTCGCTACCGCTCTCTCTAGCTCTGTGTCAGGTGATCGGCATGTACGACTACGTAGCCCAGAACGACGACGAGCTGGCCTTCCTGAAAGGTCAGGTGATCACAGTGGTCAGCAAGGATGACTGTGATTGGTGGAAGGGGGAGCTCAGTGGGAGAGAGGGTCTGTTTCCTAGCAACTACGTCAAGCTGACCACGGATACCGACCCCAGCACACAGTGTAAGTTCACACACACACACACACACACACACACACACTGACACACACACACACACACACTGACACACACACACATACTGACACACACACACACACACACACCTTATTGAGATGTGTTGAGCACATTCACACATGCACAGTGTGAGTGGATAGGCCTTGCTCTCTATCTATACCTCTCTCTCGCTCTCTCAAACACACACACACACAACCCAGAGCCAGGTGTGGAGATGCTGTCCCTCTCCTGACCTTTGACCCTGTTCGGTGGTTGGTTGACCTTTACACTCCTATGGACCTCTTTGAAAGCCTCCCAGTCATCCACTACCTGTGGGTGTGTGTGGGGGTCTGTGTGTGTGTGTGTGGGGGGGTCTGTGTGTGTGTGTGTGTGTGTGTGTTTCTTTGTTTCCCTCTCCCTGCATGTGTCCGTACCAGCATGATCCACCATAGACTCAGAGTCACTAGAATGCACCCGGGGCAGTTTGACACCCTAACCCTAACCCTCTATTATAGACCTTCTTCTTCTTCCTCTTTTCCCATTCTGCTGCTGGTCTGTTGTATATTAAAGCATAATTAAAGTTTGGTAGAGGTCTGGGTTGTGTGGTCACCTTGCCGTGTCACACTTTTAGCACACAAACGAATGCAAACAAAGACCTGTTTCGCAGTGCATTGTAAGTCAACGGGGGAGAGAAAAAAACACTATTTTGGATGATCAAGTTTGAATCTACGGAGCAACTATTGAAGATATCTCACCAATGTTTGTAGTTACATCACGGCAAGGTGACTACACAACCCAGACCTCTACCAAACTTTAATTATGCTTTAACATGAAGCAAACAGGGCAGAACATCCATTCGAGCATGCCCAAATAGCAATTGCAATTGGATAGATGGATATAAAGTCTACATAATATTGTAATAAGCTGACTAGATGCAAAATAGATTTAGATTGAGATACAGAAAAGTAAACGAAGAATATTATTGTTTGCAAATTATTTTTGTATCCTTATTGAAATTATGATAATATATGATCAAACTGCCTCCAACCAGTTGTCTGTTCTAGACCCTATTTCTATGTTTCTATGAACACCTCCACCTGCCTGTCTTGCTGCACACTCCGCCCACCTAGCACCTGATTAGTTGCTGTTGTTGTTGTTGTTGTTGTTGTTGTTGTTTTTGTTTAGTTGTTTTTGTTGATGTTGTTGTTGTCGTCCTCTCTCTAGGATCATATCATTACCCAGAACCCCCCTCTCCTCCTCAAAGCCCTCAAAGAGACCCACTAGGCCACGCCCACTAGGCCACTCAACCAATGGGACAGCACCAAGAGGTCACATGACCAGGAAATGGCGACTCTCCACCAATAGAAGTCAGAGACAGACAGAAAGACAGACAGACTGTAATGTTAAAAGGCCAACCTCCTGACTGTCTTTGCGCGGTGCTGTGTAACTGTAACGCTCTGACTCAGCACTGTTTCAACCGGAAGGACCCTAGTAGCCACTGCTGCGCTCGTGTCCTCCCTGGCCTCTCTCTCTCTCTCGCTCTCTCTCTCTCTCTCGTCCTTTCTTCTCCTCCTCCGTTCCAAACCTTGTTCTTCTCTTGATCACCTGACACCACTCACTGTGTGAACAGTGAACAGTTCCTCCTCCAGGTGTGAGATAAGAGCACGGGACAGGAGGGAAGGAAGGAAGGGGGAAGAGAAGGGATTTTAAAGTTTTGTTTTAAAGGGAGCAAAATATCGTTATGGAGCCCTTTCTTTGCAAATGGGTGAACATTACAGTTGTTTGACTGGACCACAATATTCACTTAATAACACACACAACTAAACACACACACACACACGCTCGTATGTAGAGCCAGCCCTATCCTAGCGTGGTAACGTGGATAGTGGGTCATTTTGTGGCTTTCAGGGAGATCCCTGTCATATAGAATCACTATCTTAGCCCCTCCCCTCTCTCTAACCCCTGCTCCCATTGGTTCAACAGTATCATTTAGCTGCCCCACCCCCCCCCCCCCCCACCCTCACCTAACTCCGCCCCTCCCACAGCATCACAGAAAGACCCACTATCTGCTGGAGGATGCGTCTCAATGTCAAAGTGTATCCCCTCCCTCCTCCTCTCTTTCTCCCTTTTACTCCTCCTCTCCTCCCTGCTGGTAGTTGTACTGTGGTGTGCGGCCTCCTCCTCTGCCCCTCCCTCCACTCCTCCCGTGCTTTTAAGTGTTGTGCTGGAGGAGAGGAGGCCAAGACCAGACACGGAAAAGGAAGGGGGAGAGGAAACGGTTTCACATTGAGACGCGTCCCACAGAAACCTCCCAGGGCTGAGTTCCCATTCACTGTCTTGTCCCCACCCAAGCTAGAAGGTTGAGAAGGTTGCACAGAGATGCTCAGGACATAAGACATGATATAACTGCTTAGCATACCGGCTATAAAACACACACATATTCATGCACACACATACACAGAGTTAAGGTACAGAATGCACATGGCTTTTTAAAGTGTTAGTGAATCAACAATCATATATTCACACATATCTTACCGACCTCCCTGAATAGTGATACCGTCGTAGTCCATAGTAGAATATTATTCACATCAATGTGTTGACTTTTAACATTTATTTGTGTTGTGTGAGTTGTTTTTTTCTTGTCTCCATGTTTATTGTCTGTTGCTATGCCGATGAGATGCCGGCACACTGTTTAGGGTTAGGGTTGAAAAAGACAGGATGTTGTCACACACAAAACAGGGTTGGAAGGATTTGCCAAAAGACCTCGTCTTGTGTTGAAAGGCTTAACACTGTTGAGTTTTAGCATTGTTGCTTTACTTGTTTTCATGAACAAATAGAAAGAAATCAGCCTGTCCAAGTAGTGTTCGAGGCATATAACATGGTGTTTGTCATTAATATAATGGTTCTGTTTAATCCCCTTTTTGTGTATTAACTTGTGAGGTGTTTTTTAACCGCAGAAATTTGCACACCCCGCCATTTTAATATCTTATGTACATTTGATATCTGCCTGCAATCATATCAATGTTATCTCGTTTTAAAGTAGTATGTTTTAAAAATGTTGTTTTACCAAACGTGTAAGAAAGTAACTTGGCATATTATGTTTGTTTCTTGTACATGAAAAGGTACCAAGCCTTTACCTTGATGCCAAAGCACCACCAAGTCTTGGCTTTTGTAAATCGCTCCAACCCTACTGAAAGGTTATGGAATTACAATGATGTGGTGCAGTGAGTTCAACTGTATCACACACACACACACACACACACACACACACACACACACACACACACACACACACACACACACACCGTGACGTTCACACTTAAACTGAGGACTGCAGGAGAGAGTGACATGAAACAAAGACGGATACGCTGTGTGACTGAACTGACAAATGACCAACTCACTGTCTGTTACTTTTACTTTATGGTTGATTTTCACAGGTGCTTTCTATGGTCCATCCATAAAAACTAAGTATTAAGTGATAATTTACCCATGTGAAGTAGTCTACTTCTAAAGCACTGTTCCGGGCCATTTGGAATGCCCTGTCCATTTTTATCTCAAATTACCTAGCAGATGCCAGAAGTGCACCGTATTTTCAGTCTCTCAAGACAAACGGGCAGAACAGAACTGCACCGTTTCTGACCAGACTGATTCTAATGGGGACCAGTTGTTATTGTTTTACACGCACATACTTACGACTCACCCATTCTCTCACACACACACACACACACACACACACACACACACACACACACACACACACACACACACACACCTACGGCCATGTAGGGAGAACAATGTGACTGATCACATGGTGCCCAAGAGAGAGACAGAGAGACAGACAGACACCGTGTGCACATTTCAGTGTTTTGTCACGATATTGAACCCTCCATGCAAAATAGCAGTTCATCTTTGCATGCGCAATACGCACAGGCTAACCAGTGGCTCTGTGTGTGTGCTGCCAGCTGACTGTACCCCCCCAGCGCTGAGTATTAATTAACTTTGTCCAATGCAGTACACAGCACGCCTGAGCCACAGGGGGAGCTGGGGGATGTAAATGAAGCACCAACTCCAGCATGTTGCAGCAGAGCTGCAGCTGTCCGCAAAAAGATGTACAGGGCCAGGTTGTAATCTACCCCACAACACGTTCTTGTAGGTGTTCAGGGGTCCGTGTGCACGTTGCTTATGGTGCATTATGTGTGTGTGTGTGTGTGTGTGTGTGTGTCAGCGGGTGTACGATGTATGTGGTGGGACTGAACGCAGTATGTGTTTATGTAGTTCACTCCGGCGAATCACAGCCTTGTGTGGCGTCACGCTTACGTGTTTCTCCAATGAGACGAGGCGTTGGCCATTGAAATGGGGACAAGAGACATTGAATGAGATGAATAGACACGTGTGTCAAAAACAACACAGCATTTTATTCCCAGCATGAATAGCGTTGACTGACTTTCACCCCTGAGAAGTCCGGTGAGTTCCTCCTCCCACAGCGACAATGAGTCCGTCGTTGAAATGGTCCTCCTTTTGTTGGGTTTGCCAGACACGTGATCGTGAAGCGTGTGTCCATTTGGAATGGATATGTGGTCAGACTGAAGGCTTCATGACTCAGGCAACCCAAAATGCTTAATGTATTATCACATGCGTTTTTTATATGGGCGTAGTACGTACTATACTGCTGCTTGTAAACCAGGGTTGGTTAGTTGGTCATGAACTAAAACGCTACGCTGTTCCGTTGGACTTTACCGGCCTCCTTGGGCAAGTCTATGCTTTTATTTAAATTGGTTATTAGATTGATGTGTTTTTAATGAGCATGGGGGTTAGGCGTTATACAGGTAGACTGAGGACATTGGGGGCTTCGAACCCAGAACCTCTTGACTGGGAGTCAAACTCCTTAACTCTTCTTATCGGATCCTCTTGAGATCAGAAGAGCGTTACAACAACATGACAGGAACACATAGAGAGAAAGACGCTGTGCTGCAGTGCTACACTGTAGAGGTTGCTTGTTATAATTGTCTGTATAATTACTTTGGATAAGAGAGCAGAAAGTGAAACCATGATGTTCTTTAGGTGGTGGTACATGAGGGGGCCTTTAACCTGGCTCTTAACACTCTAGTTAGTTAGTCTTTAATCGTTAATAGACCTTATTATATAGACCTAGCGATACATGGACAGAGAGAGAGAGACCTAGCGATACATGGACAGAGAGAGAGAGACCTAGCGATACATGGACAGAGAGAGAGAGACCTAGCGATACATGGACAGAGACAGAGAGAGAGAGAGAGACCTAGCGATACATGGACAGAGAGAGACCTAGCGATACATGGACAGAGAGAGAGAGAGAGAGAGAGAGAGAGAGAGAGAGAGAGAGAGAGAGAGAGAGAGAGAGAGAGATAGAGAGAGAGAGAGAGAGAGAGAGAGAGAGAGAGAGAGAGAGAGAGAGAGACCTAGCGATACATGGACAGAGAGAGAGAGAATGAGTGTTCTTTCCTAGCTGTAACTTCTCCACAGTCACACGAGTCACTCTCGACTTCTCCCTGTGAAATAAGACTCAGTGTCCCTGGCTGTCCCCAGCATGCCAGGACCCAGGCTCCTCTGGCCCTCCTACAGAAGAGGCGAGCTGACAGGCAGATCCCATCCAGGAATGATGCTCCGTAGGCCAGCCAGGGGCTGAGACCCACACTGGTTGCCCTGGATCTTAGACTCAGACTCACTTATATCCTCGATAATGGTCTATTTGTACCCTAAAAAAAAGTTGTTACTGTTGCTCTTTCTGATTGGCTGAGGCTGTGGAGTTTTGTGTTGCTTGGCAACCAAGTGGTAACCAAGCATCACCTGGTGCTGATGCTGTGTTTAACAGACACTTTGGGCATCTCTTTTTTACTTTTTCATTTCTTCTTATTTTCTTACTTCTTACTTACCTTCCTCCCTCCCGTCCCCCCCCCCCCCCCCCCCCCCCCCCCCCCCCTCCAGCCTCCCTCCACCCTCCATCCCTCCCGCCCTGCCTCCACTGTCCCCGGTGTCTCCCTAATCCCCCCAGCAGTAGGCAGCAGGCCCGGGCAGCGGTGCCTGAGATAACTCCCCTCCTGCCAGCCGGCCCTGTGCGACACTTTCATGACCGCCGACACTTCCAAAGGACGGCCAACGAAACCAAGAGAGGGAACAGTGTGAGCAGTGTGGAGCTCAGGCACGCGGCCAGGAGACACTGAGTTCTCTCTACCTTGTCTTCCTCCTCCACACGCGGCTTCTTGTTCATCTGAAGCCCTGTGACCCGCTAAGAACTACAGGGAAGTTAGAAAAGGACTTGTCGTCTTTTAATGACTCTCACCGCTTACTGTACACACACACACGCACGCACGCACGCACGCAGGCAGGCAGGCAAGGCAGGCAGGCACACACACACACACACACACACACACACACACACACACACACACACTGTGAAGTCAAGCTGGATTATCTAGAAAATCTAGAAACCTAGAGGGAGAAGGAAATACATAAATAAATAGTAAATAAAGTAGTGACAAGAATCCCCTGACAATCAGAATATCCAAAAAGCAAACCGGATGGAACCAATTTACTTAAGTGGCGCACCTGGAGAAAACACGCAGCATCACAGGGACAAACAAACACCGCGAAATGTTTGTGATCTGCGGTAAAACTGTGCAGGTCTGAGACATCTACCAAGTCCGGAGAGGCAGCCGGTAAGATGTTGAACTTTTAAGTCATTGGAGAGACTATTATGCTACGGCGGTCGGTAGCCCGTTCGTGTGGTTCGATAATTGAACTTGTGTAGTGTTCATGTGTGCGGGATGGGCGGTCCGTTTCTATATTCTATTGTTTTGGTTGTGGGTCTAATTGCAGATCGAATGAGTGGAAGCACGGGGAACGGTTTATAGAAGGTGGTGATTGTTCGCTAATTGCTTTTGAGATGCAGTCTTGTTTACTTGTGGTCACATATGTGGTGGAATAATGGATGAAACAATTGTGAATAGTAGTTAGTTGTGGTGCATAGGCTTTTAGCTACAGCATGCTATGTTTGCACAATGCTTATTATGATGGTTTAAAAGGGTTGTTTAAAAACTGCATAATTTAATATTACTACTTTAAAGAAATGTAATGATACAATATTTATGTTAAGATGCAAGAAATACATACATTACCTGATGTTAATTTAATGTTTTTTTTTCCAATATTTACAAATGTGTGTGTATATATATATATATATATATATATTATTTTTTTTTTTTTTCTTTTCCTATTAAAAGGTTTAGCTTGACAGTCATAATGGCTAATGACTGTCAAGCTAAACTGCTGAACCTGCCAAAATAAAAGGCGAAAAAAGGAAAAGTTGTTTGGTCATTGGGTGGAATCCAGTTGAAAACCTTCAGTAGATGAATCAATCTCTGTCACGTATTCTAGAACATAACTTGACACACACACTGGCACCTCTTGTGGGTGCATTTGGTGTACACCACAGGGGGCCTATTTCCTCGTCCTTTCCCGTGTGTTGTTACTTACTATAGGCCGTCTTATTTATGGAACATCTAATACCCCCCCCCCCCCCCCTGCACTTTATTGGGGGAAGACAGCCAACCACTGAAAAGGGACTTAAAGGGCAATGTACTTTCTTTGTGTGGCCTAACGTCAACGATCAAATAAATAACAACAAAATGAAATGAAATATTATTGCACTTTGCTCTTTCATAAAATTTGCTTATGGATGTGGGGAAAAAATATCCATGCAATTGTCTTTTTTTCCATCGTTTACAGTTGCAAGCCGTCTTCATGGATTTTTGTAGTTCTGAGTGTTCCATCATCGTGGCCAATCAGATTCATCTCCTCTGACATCACCACATCATCACTACACCATTGCATCATTCACAGCGTGATTTCAGTGTTGGCGCTCGGGCACCCCCCCACGACGGCATGAAAATGAGTACGTGCGTCAACTGTGCATGTACACATAAACACTACTACAAACTCTTAAAACACACACACACACACACACACACACACACACACACACACACACGACGAGTCCGACGTACAGAATTGATGAAAAAGATTGATGTTCTCTGTACAATCACTTGTGAATCCGGGGGAATATAGAGTGAAACACTCAAGGTCCAATGGAGGGCCACAGCTAAGAGTCCCTAATGCATACATGCTGAATCAACACCAAGCTGGTCAGTGTAAACCAATGCTCAGCACAGGACAGCCAACTTCAAAAGGTCACAGAGAGATGGTCCATTTTTAAAAGGAACGTATATAGGTTTGAAATGGTAGTCAAAGACAAATCGCGTGTCACTTTTTTTCCAATGAACGTTTGCCTTCAATTACCAAGACATTGACATTCTTGTTTTCGGAATCTAATACTAAAATGTCTTGGTGGCGTACTCAGGTGTAAAGAGCTACACGCTTTGAAATGACAAGTGGCTTCTTGTTGCTTTGTCGGGTGGTCCTACCCGTCATTTTGTTTATTGAGTGCCAATAAGCATCAACAAGAAGATTTGAAGACACGGTCAAAGTGACAAAAGATGTTTATTGCTAGGTACCATCACAGCATTTCATATTTATATTTAGTCAGAATGTATATAGACCTAGGGTTTTAATAACCCTAGGTCTATAAATACTTTTGCAAATGTTCCATTAGCTAGTGAAGAGACCGCTTAAACGCCTTCTCCTTCATAGAGGAAAACAATGTCCATTTAACGAGACCATTAATTCTCTCATATGGTCAATCGAGGCTAAAGTCCCACACATTTGTGTGCACAGGTGACTGCCCACAAATTCCTGCAACACTATCTCTGGATGAATCCAATGAGCTACTTTTTAATCAGGAGCGGAGAAGCTCACTCAAAACGCCAACAGTGTTGTTATTGATAGGTATTGCGAAGACAGAGGTCTCCAGTTGATGACTGGTTTACACAAGGTCTGCGTTTTGCCGTCTGAGTGATAAGGCCTGAATGGCTGGGAGGAGCTGCACTGTTTAAGGACAAGGGTGGGTTCTCTCTGTTGATGATATTCTTCATGACAACACATCGCTCATGAAAGGAACCAAGTAAACAACGTACAAACGCGGCAGATAACACAAACTAGGAACATTTGGTATGCTGATGTTGCCAGTATAGGTATATGTTGTTCACGTCACCGCCTTTCTTACCCTAAACATGAATTTCGAAACATGCGTTTCATTGTCCCAACTTCGTATTTTAGTGTCAACACCATTATTGCATGATTCCACACTATTCCCAAATAATATTTCCAAATAACAAAAACATGTCTCCTTTTTTTCTGCAAACAAACTCCACGCTGTCATGAGGTATTCAAGCACTTGACCTTGTATCATCATAACCCAGGTGGGTTGGGAGGAGCCATACAATAACCATTTCTAGATTTAGATCTAGATCAATTGCTTGAGAGTTGGAAATGACTACTTTAATCTCCAAAGAAGTAGGGAGAGCAAAAGGTATGCTAAACTAATATGAGATGGGGATGGGAGGAACCAAGGGCTACAAAAGGACTGTTGACATCCCCATGTAGTAGAAAAACCAAAGCATCTTGGGAAAGAAGCAGTCTGGGGTTTGGAGTTTATTTTAAAGCCACACACACACACACACACACACACACACACACACACACACACACACACACACACACACACACACACACACACACACACACACACACACACACACACACACACACACCTCCATTTCCTCTGTTCATCACCCATTTTATTCGTTCTTTAATCAATTCTCTCTCTCTCCCTCTCTCAAACACACGGCGGCGGCACTGGTCACGTTTCCACGGCAACCACAGTTGCTTAGCAACACACAACTCT
>OOFB01037606.1:19492-33638 GCA_900323305.1 Trachyrincus murrayi
CCCTCCCTCCCCATGCTCGGCACCCAGCCTCCCACTCTCTTCACTCTCTGTGACAGCCACACACACACACACACACACACACCTCCATTTCCTCTGTTCATCACCCATTTTATTCGTTCTTTAATCAATTCTCTCTCTCTCCCTCTCTCAAACACACGGCGGCGGCACTGGTCACGTTTCCACGGCAACCACAGTTGCTTAGCAACACACAACTCTCCATCATCCATTCCAGAAGTCTGACAGATGGAGAGGGAGAATGCCAGGAGTAAAGAAAGGGGGGGTAATGAGAGGCCCTCAGATGGCTCAGAAGTGAGGAGCATAAACAAAGATATGGAAGTTGTCAGAGTTTAAGGAGTGACATGGGAAACTCACTCTGTTAATTGTATCTTTTTGGGCAATTTTATCGACTTATCTCTTATTCCATCAGCACGATTAACAGAAGTAGTGTGAAACAACGTTTCATTTGAAAACGCCATGACAACATACTGTGCTTTTTACAAAGGAACAGGGAGATGCCGTCCTCCACCCAGAAGGCCCAGGGTCCTACACTCAGTAGGTTTGTGTTTTTTTCTCAATCAACACCATCATTATAAAATACAACAACTTGGGTTTTGGCTATTCCCAAGATGATGGGCCTAGATTGCACCTTGGTTGACAGTTCCTAAAGACACCGTGGCCCCTCCCAAGGAAGTCAGTGAAGTAATGAATGCTTTGCAGCGGAAAGTAGGAAGACTGGTTTTGTTTTGAACTCAAGGAACATGTTGCAATACCATCCTATCCCCAGTTGAAGAATTTCAAAGAGTTTAGAGCAGGGTTGTGCATATGCAAAACAAAATAAATGTAAAATGATGTCAAAAATGTAAACCTTTATCATTAAAATGTATATGATTTTCATTTATATTTAAAATAGATATAAAATAAGTGTCCTTTGATAACAACCCCATGTAAATCAGTAACATTCGCTACCAGCTACTCATTCCTCGTCAAGTTGTGTTTGAGAGTGAATGTAGGGCAAGTCTCATGGCTTATGAAGCAAGCATTACAAACAAGACTGATGTTTCCTTAAATTAGGTCCTTGTCATATCAAGAAAGGGCTCAGCCACGAATTCTAGAATCCTGAAACCATCACCTTGACAACGCATTCTGACATCCTGCCCCTTTAGTCTTTTAAACTTCCCATTGATACCTTGGGGCATGCATGGCATTCTGCTGTTCATTCAAACTAAGCTACATTACGGCTGCCCAAGGTCCAAGTTTAGGAGAGGTGCACATGGGCCAGTACCTTACACAGTAAACTACATATGCAAACACTAGGAGCCAGTGTTTGCATTTTATCTAGACAGGTTTTTGCATTCCAACGGGTTAACATCTTGCTGGTTCTGCTGCCTTGTAATGAGGCCTTCTATGAATGTCAGTTCCATCTTAGCTCACATGCCAACCTTGTAAAACTAAAAGCAATAACCTGAAAACAAAATTGAAATCATACATTAGACTACAAATACACACAACTATATAAGGCTCCTAATAAAATACAAAATGGCAGAGGTACGCAATGATTGTTGACAATACAAACCTTTCCATTTTAGTCAGGTAGCCTTGTAAGATTACTGTAAACAATGGCAAACTTATCCGGCTAGCAAGCTAACAATAGCCCAAAGGTGGTTTCGCGATTGCATTTGAAATCTGACTCCCAAGTAGGAGATCTAGTACTGAACAAACACCACACCACTACTGGTCCAACACAATGCTAATTTATGCTAGTCCTGGCAAAGCTCAGGGCAGTAAAACATGATTATTGTGTTGAAGGATGAGGCTGCTGTGGATTTAGTTTTTCTGGTTGTCGACATACCCAGATGAAACAATCAAAAAACCACGACGTATTTATCCTGCTGATAACTACCGTCTGGCTGGTTATCAGCAAATAGCCACTTAGCTTCTGTGGGGATGACTTTAAACTAATTTCACTGCCATTCTGCAACCCTTAAAACTAAAGTGCACGAAGGACATGACCAGGCAGTATCTGGATTATGGCTAGACTTCCATTTTCACAGCGGATATAAATATATATCACATTCCATTTCCTAAATAAGCGTGAACTGAATTAACGTCTACTGAATTAGGGTGTGCAACTCTGAGACTGATCTGAGACTATAACTCTAGCAAATGGTTCTCACTATGCTACCATGTCATTTCCATTTTTGTCGTTTCCTTCCAAAAAATAATAAATAATATAATAATAACAATAATAAATATCCTTGTGTAAAAAAACAAAACATGCAAAAAAACAGACAAAGCAGGCCACAGGGGGACCAGGAAGAGAACTCAAGTTAAAAGACAATGACTTGAAGAATGTGACTCAGGGATTAGCCGTAGCATGCTATGCTGTGTGCCTTGTTGTCTTGACGGATCACGCACAGCGAAACACAGCGCGGACGTGAATGCGAAGTACGGAAGGCGTCGAACACGAAAGAACAGCGGAGACGGCGACAGAGCGAGCCAGGGCAAGACGAGCAAGTGAGCGAGAATTACTGCAGTCCCCAAGTCTCATGGGGGTGGCACCGAGGCCCGGAACAGTAAGTAAACCTAGAAGGAGCCTGCAGGGGGCGAAGGAGGGTCCCCAGGTACACTCGCTCTCCTCCACCACCACCACCACCACCACCGCCGCCACTCTGCTCTCGGAGTGACAACGGCGGAGGAAGAGGACTGAGAGCCGTTAGAACCAAGACGTTGGGGGGGGGGGGCGACGACAGGAAACAGGCAACTGCACACTGAACCACAGTAATATCGCTGCTGCTTACAGTATACACATAGCTAACACACTGTCGTAGAAATGCAACCCTCTCGCGGAGAAATGACAGCATCTTTGTATTAACAAAAGATACATCGGTCAAACTAAGCGATCAGAATCGCCATCCAAACCCAGCTTCGCCAGATAGAGGCGCTTCGCTGGAAGCGAAGGAAATCAGTCTGTCTGTATATATTATGTACAATATATATATATATATGTATACCAAATATATGAAACAATGATGTCTCTCAAATTGTACGATATATTGACCCGAACACTAAATACAACATGCGTTCTTGTGTCTGAGGCACATCACCATGTACGAGTTCTCAACGGCTTGATTCGTTATTATCGTTCGTTCCTATAACTATATAATTTAAAAGGGTTAATGTCATTGTTGGCATTATTATTATTATTATTATATCCTACCTTATCTCCTAAGGTAGCCTAACTCTAAACAAGGCCTTTCTTCTTGTAACCCCTCAAACTAAAAACACTACAGCCGTTCTGTCTGGGGCATAATATCTACTACACTTGGTAGGCCTACTAGGCTACATCGCGTGACTTATAATTCTGATCGTAACTGATGTGTGACTTGATAAATACATACACCTTCGAAATGCATGACGTAGCTTGAGGTTAAACAAATGTCAGTCTAATGTCTAAGTTAGCCGTGTATTCTCAAAACGAAAAAAACTTGCCACACAGAGAAATATTTAAGCACACCATGCACAAATAAAATCATTTAAAAGACTATAAGGACACTACTCATGGTCCAAGGCGGAATTAGCCCTCAGGCGCATGCAATATCTATGCACTAGTAGTCACACTCTCGCACAGATGGGTGTATACGGCCCTAGTGTCACACCATACTCAGATGGTGTGACAAGGTGGAAATATGAACACCCAACAAAGATATGTACACTTGATCACTGAAGCGTACGATTCCAATGGCAACCCAACATCAACATAGAGCTCACCTCAAGATGTTTGTCAGCTGTCAACTGGGCTGCAATGACTCCCAGATATACAAGAGCATATTGAAACAGTTTGTTTAATCAGTTTAAACACGTAGGTTAGCTCATGGATGAGTTGTTCTCTCATTGTCTCTCCTCATTGTTCCACCTTACAGATAATGAAAGATGGACTTTTATTGTGAATTAGCCCTAACCCAATTAGCATGGAAATATAATAATGTATCATAATAATTTGAATAATACAGAGGGCCAGGGTGGAATAGCATTCAAATATAACAAACTCGGGTCTAGCCTGTGTGTCTGTACTTTCCCTTACACTACATGCTTGCTGTATGTGAACAGTGATATTGAACAAGTCCATCGGTTCATCAGAAGACAATCTGCCCACATCCTACCCTACAGCAGAGGCAAATCTAAACACCCACCACCCTCATATGCAGCCTACACTACTAATAAATACTACTAGCACTACACATGATAATAGTGTGGCCTCACACCTGGATTGGCCTGCAGAACTAATTGGATCCTGTGTACCGTTGACTGAAACATCATTGTGTATTTTTAAAAGAGTAACAACATGCACGACCACACACATTTGCGGCTGCCGTCTCCACCAGCCACACCAACTTTGCAAAGTGCAAACTCTGTGGAAGTGGGCGTGTCCGTAACAGTCTCGCCCACTCGTGTTTCGCTATGAGAGAGCTGCGGTGCGGCTGCCGTTCAATGGAAGCTTCCGGCTAGCGAAGGCGTCGGCCAATCACAGAGGGCCAAGCTACATCAAAGAAGTTAAGAACAGACCTAAACCTTTAACAGAACCGTCTTTACACCACCAGAACAACGATGCAGGCCAGGTTCTAATCTGATCCCTAAAATGTATGACATCACAAATGCTGATGGCTCGGGCAGTCGGCCAAGGAAAGTACCCGCTTGGCAAAAATGTGGCCATCCCGTGGGCTAAAGGCCGTATTTCTACATTGATATTCTCTGGACAGAGCAGAGAATGGAGGCAAAAGAGCAGGATCGTGAGCCTTTCTTTCAGCTCTGTTTGGTATTTAGAGGGATTTGGACCCAGTTTTATTATTTACCTAATAAATATTGATTTACAAATAACATTTTGATACAAATTGTTCTTGTACACATAGCCTTTCCAATGTTACCACGAGCTGCTCATTTCAACCATTACAAAGCTCATCAGGACAGATTCTAGACGTAATTGTGCTACAACGCTGACAATATGACATATTGTCAGCATTGTTTAAGCAATACAATATTTAAGCAATACAAAAGACTGACAAAAGAGAAAAGTTGTAGTTTCAGCGCTTCAACAACAGATGCCTATTGGGCTTTGTGTTCAAGAATAACTGGTTGTATTCCTGGTGACAATCGGTACATTCTCCCTTTAATTGTGTGTTTGTGCCGTCTGTATTTCCATACTCAGCCGTTGGGGAGTATAACGGCATAAATGTTCTCTTTTCTATAAATACAAAAAGGAGAAGATGAGTTGTTTTGTCACCCCTGAAAGACAGAAAGATTCAGAGAGGGGTGCCATCTGGGCCGTAAAATAAGGAAACATTTCAACCAACTATTGCGGTTTATCATTCGCTGATACAATTTGTTCCACGTTTCTAAGAAAAGATAAAGTGAGGGCCACCACAACGTTAACCCGTTTAAATCAGCACAACTCTCATGGAGACAGTCTGTGGACGTCAGAATTCTTTTTGGGCAATGCGAACGCATTATCCTTAAAAGTTATCGGTGTACCCAACAGTACACAACTGGGAACAGCCATGTTGTGGCCAACGAAAGTACACTTGCACCGATTTGTAGTTCAGATTTGTCGTTTATTTTTATGAGGCACGCTAGATTGCTAGGTTGTTCCCTTTTATCTGTTTGACCCACCCAATCTGCTCCTTTAAATACATAGTTATTTAAACTCTGTAGAATTAACAATCATATTTAAATAATAAAAATCATGATCAAGGTAACTCATAATAAGCAACTTAATAAGCAAATACGTTGTGTAAGGGTCCAGGGGATAGGTGTGTGCAGAGACCGTTGATCCCCCGTCAAAAACGGATTAGCCAGCTACTAGCCAGGAAGCAGGGCCTCTTATGACGGCTTTGTTGTTCAAATCACTTCACCATTAATAGGCCTACTTGAATGTGCATACGACATTTGCAAGATTCAGGCCTAAACTGTTCAGCAATAATACCCATGTTCCAATCAAAGTCAAATGCTGAATCATTGAACACACACACACAACACACAACACACACACACACACACACACACACACACACACACACACACTTCAATTCACAGTAACAGTAGTCCGTGAACATGAATAAAAACAGACATTGATGATTTAGTGTTCAGATTACGCAACAGGATATGACACACACATTGATTTTAATTCAACGTTTAGCACTACAATGCAACCCCTTGTATTCGGATTCAACAAGGAACTAAAATCACGGCTTGGGCCTCGTAGGAGAACCTTAACGAGACTTACCGATCTTCTGGTTGAAGACTTTGTCGAACGTGAGCTCATCCCTCTCCTCCAGGTACTTCTGCATCACACTGCGAATACTGCAAAACACACAAGAGAGAGGGCGGCGGGTTAAAAAAAAACAACCAACAGCACCCAAGCAAAGCTCACTCGCAGAGAACGGCAGCAATACCCAGAGGTTCAAGCCATCGCCTACTCCACCTCCACCTGTGATCCGAGCCTAGGTTTGGGACTCTCTCTCTCCCTCCGCTCTCTCCGCTACCACCTGTCCCCTGTTAATTTCAAACTGTGCGGGCGGAAGGAGACACATGGGAGGCCAGTAGGGGAGTCGGGGAGGACTACACGCTACCCCAGGAGAGGGTGTTAATTAGAACAGAGCTGGGGAGAATGAATCAATTAGCAACCCCCCCAATAGGCCCATTTACACTGCAGCAGCATCCAACACACACGTTTACTTTTCCCATCAGTAATGGTACAAAGGAGGCAGCTACAATTGGAGAGGCCAGGACCGATTTAAAAATAAACTTGAAAAAGAAAGCCCAGTAGTGAACACACTATGAAACCTATATGTACTAACAAGATTACCAGTGGACGTCAGCGTGAATTTAGGTGAACTTTAAGTGAAGACAAGTGACTTGAGGAGGGAAGCTGGGAGGAACTGAACTCCACACCCACAGAAACAAGAACACACAGGGAAGTACAGGCGACGAGGTTCCACATTTGAAAATACAACAGTTCTTAGTGCCACTTTTATTAAATTAGTGAACAGGCAGTCACATTAAATAAAGAATACCTTACCATTAACAAAACAAGACAGAGACTGTGACGCCAACAACAGATGCTTTGTAGCATCCCAACACATGGAGTGTAAAGCAGCCTTTTACGAATTCACATCCCAAGTTTGTTAGTTTTAATAGCATACACTAATTCACTGAGTAGCATCCTGGAGAACAGTCAATTCAAACTTGGGAGAAAAGTGCTCATCGACCTACATTTATGTTATAATAGGGCTGTTGTGACATTTGGTAGGCATGGTGGTTAGCGTCACTGCCAAACAGGAAGGGTTCAACTGGCGCCCTATCTGTGTCTGCCTACCCACAGAGGCCGCGTGGGTAACCGTCCTCCACGTACTGCGGTTACTCCTACCTCCGACGTAGCACATGTTGTAGCATTGTAGCATGGCACTAAAGAGATAGAGCTAACGCTAACCCCATATTAAATTAATAAGGACTGTAGCTTTACTTGGGAGATGCATTATGGTGGGTAAAATGTCGGTTGCAGCAAGCTGGTTTCCCCAGTTAACAATTTAGTAAATTACTAGTGTCTTAACACCTAACGTAAGAATTTTAAGCCACCACAACCTCGCCTTCTCCCACACGAGTGAGAAACACTGTCTGTAATGTATTTGGATTTTCCACTTCTGCTAGACTGCTTGGTACTGAGCACAGTAACTGTCACTCCTGCAGCATGGCTGTTAACGCTGAGAAAATTCCAACCATCTGCCACCAAAACATAACAAAAGTGGAATAATTTGACTTGATGTGAACATTTCACGTAGCAACCACAACTTAACTTAGCAACAAACCTCTGACAGCTTTCAGCTGAACACTTTTTCCTCTAATTTTGCTTTTCCAAAACATTGAAATACAAATTCTGCCCACGATGTGGACTTCGTTGCAAAAACTGCCGTTGTTCCAATCAGCTGTTCTCATTCTCATTCAAATAAAAAGTATTCCCAAAAAATGACGGATGCCGGATATCAGTCCAATCAGATATCAGATACATTTTTGTAGAAATTATATTGAAGAAATAATAATTAAACAAGAAGGGAGAAGACATTTGCCATCGTATATTGGATACTTTTTGTTATTGAAACTAGGCCACTCTTGTTCACTGGCAAGTAATACGCCAGTGGTATAGTTTTATTAGACTTGGTACTAGATCTGGTACTACAGTGAGTTGTGGTCATTCACTACTATGAAATATTGTTAAACACACCACCTTCCATCTATAAATTACCACAACGATTAAATGTCGTCCATGCTAGTTTACATGTAGAGCATCTTATTGGATACACTATATTTGAAACAATTGAATGATTGTCACTTGTGAAGTGTATAGCAAACAGCATCGCCTCTGTTGATTTTAAGTTAATAAATCACTGCTGGGGCTGGCTGGCTTCAGGAGTGTTGGAACACAGAGGCATATGGCGGCATTAGCAAAGAGTCCATGACAAAAGATTGATACCAGATTCAACTAGTCACTAGTGGGACTGGTGTGCATGTCTGACCTTGGGTCGGGCGAAGGTTTTTTTGTTGTGATGTCGTAAAGAGCAACCAATCAGAGTAGCTTGTGTCATCAGCTAATGTCTGATCAAGCAAACAGGGGCAAAATGTTGCTAAATGTTTTTTTTCGACACAATTGATTTATAGGAAATCAGTGTCATGAGACAATGTCCATTATTTGTTTTGTAATCTGGCTGTTGTTTCAAGTATCAACAGGTTTTAGTCCTCATGTAAGTACTTGGTCCAGGGTTCGACCATACCAGCTGAGCTTTCTTGCTGATTCGGTTCCCCCTGCAAAGTAATTTGTTTGCTATTGGCCCTTATCATCCAGTACATATCACCATGTTATAAAAATGTAACATTTTGTCATTCATTGGTGGAACTCATTAATAAATTAGGTTTCATGCAAAGGATATTCCTAATGTAAAAGTGAGATTAAGATACAATTGGTGAATTTAATACGATCTATATAATATGAAGAGTAGTGTAAGGGAGTAAGTAAGTTTGTCAGGTAGGGGCAGTATGTGAAGCAGTATGAGGATGATATTAAATATTATCGTAATACGTCATAAATAACAGTGTAACTAATAACTCCAGCCCAGTTAACGATACAGCATGGAGTTCTTGGTCCTCCAACATCCATTACACACTCCAGTTTGTCAGAACGAGTTACCGACGCAAACTTTAAAAAAAAAAGAAAACTACCATACATTAAAGAACACCTATTCTTCCTCCTGCCGTCTCCGCAGATTTATTTCAGTTTGCACGTTCTGCCGTGCAACGTTCAAAAGGCTGTTCCCCTCATCCCATCCCTGCGCCCCAGCACCTCGTCCCAACCTCCACTGCTTACAACTGTGCTGTCAAAGTCTCACCCCTCTGCCAGCAGGCAAGGCCTTGGGCTAGGGAGAATGTAGCAGCACCACGCTAGCTCCAAGTGCCACATGTAGGCCAACTGCCCCCCTGCATAACACACGGCTGAAAGCATTGCACACGGGCTATACATGTATAATAGCACACACTAGTATGTAGTCAATCAGCAGATGAGCCGGATATGCAATGTCTACTATGAGATATTAGCAGTTCTCTTCAGCATTTTATTAAAAAGCATAAATCAACGGTGATGTTTCCATTAATGATTCATGTAAATTGTCAACAACCACCATCATGGGAGAATTACCCATTTGTGTGAAATACAAGTGCTGTGAATGTGAATCCCACGGGCTAAAGCCACAGCAGGGCTCTGCTCTATTTGTTCTAATGTCGATTTCTTTGGACAATGGAAGTAAACAAAGGCAAGTGTTTGCCGATTGTTAGACAGCGATGGTTATGAGGAGGAGAAAAGCACTGTTGCTTTTAATCAGCTCATTGAGGAAATAGGCAATACGAAATGACCTCATCCTTTAATTGTGTTTTGAACAATTAAGATGAACGGTACCATCGGTTGTCACAACTTCTGCCAAAACAATATGTAATACTATACATTACATATTATACAGTTTGTTTCATGTATATTCAATAACTAAATCAGGTTTTTTTGTGTTGCCTTAGGCCGACTGAATCTCAATACAATTTGTGGACATACAAGTTCTTCCGCTTTCTGGTATCGGCCTATTTCAGCGACAACCATGATGATCTTGCCGCTTCACGGTCAATAGGCAGCCTCCTTTTATCCTGCTTTACATCAAAATCTGGGTTAACGCTACTTAAAGCTGCAGGCGTAGAGATGCAGGTGTGCAACACATTAACAGAGGGGGACTGATTAAAGCACTTAAAAGTGACCGGCACAGCGGCGTTTTACTACAATTTACTACAACGTCCATGGTGCATTGTGCGGCACGCGTGAGTCAAGCCGGACATTACCGGAACTTGTTTGCATCCGGGTGAGAGAGCGTTCTGAGAGGCAGATGTAAGCTTGGCTACTTTTGTTATATTTCCCGACCTGTGGACTATGTGGACAACATCATGCCGTCTCATTGTTCCGTGCTTAGTTGTACAGGATATCGAGTTGCTAAAGCAGCTGCCGCCACATTTCCCATGTAACTATTGAGCGTTGTAAAACAGTGGTTAGGTGTAATGGAGCCCAGCATATGACATAATGCATGTCCGTATCTGCATTTCAATAATAATAAAGTAATGAATAAAAAATGACAAGCTTTGTATCAATACACAATTTTACTTGTCATAGTTAAGTTGCCTGCCATATCACCGCACATGTCAAAGAAAGACTCGAGACAAAAGAGTCCAACATGGCGTTGAAACTCTTGTGCTTTAAAACACATTTGCTGACCTTCTTCAATCCTGTCCGCGGTATGTTCACGGTGTAAATGCCAGACTGTAATCTTTGTGAGCCTGCTGTGATTCAGTTTCACAGAGACTACCTGAGTAAACTGAAAATGGTAACGGCATAAACATCGCCATAAACCTATTTGCAAAGTTCCGTGCTGCATATATACAAGCATTGCTCGTTTATTAATTGAATGAGACACTGAAAGTGCACGCGTTAACTCAAATAGTGCTTTAGAAACGGTAATACTGTATTTATAAACATAGCCGCGATAGTATTTGGCTAAACGTCCATGCAGCGATACTTTATTACTTGAATGAGGGACTCTGAACGCGCTGTTGCACATTTGCCTGCTGCTGTCTCCACTGTAAGATATCCTCTTTGGCGTATTCTGGCTCAAATAAATATCAGTCATTCCTTCCACTCAGTAAGACTTGGCTGAATTTAGTCCTCATTTGATCCGTAGATTGGTATTTATTGCTAGCAGCCATTGTAAAATCTTGTGTCCAGGCTAACAACAAGGCAACTAAACTCTAAGCTGATTGGCCAGGGTGATTTTGCCAGGAGGGGAAGGCACTGAGAAAGCACTTGGATCAAAATACATCTATTTTCATTCCCCGGAAGTCCCGGGAAAAGGCCAGGACATTCCGGGGAATGAGAATAGACGTATTTTGATCCACACAACGAATAAGCAGTTTTTTCACTTGTAGGCGGCTTTTGTTAGGCAACTTGGAGATCATAAAATTTTGAAAATCGTTGGAAGGTCCCTTTAACTTGATGCCAAACACGGAGGAAGAGTTATTATATAATTTAGGAATAAAGTAGCAGATGCAGTCCTGATCCACAGTCTTGTTCTTGCATGTTGAAATACACATCTGCATAATATTTCAAATATGTAGATAAACCTTTCAATGACAGTACATTAACTGGTTTGAGCTTTTACGTGGGTTTTCACTTTTATTAACCCAACCGGATTTATATAAAAGCTACCATAGCAACTAATGTGCACACACCGATTACGTTTCACCTTTTCATATTCTTACTTGTTATTAGTACTCATTATTGGCTGCAATTATAAGTGCATTGCCACCCTAGCACAGTATTTGGATATGCACAGCATGGGGTCTTCCTCGCTCCAGGACTGTATTTTGAGTGTGTAGTATAGTAGTTGGCGGTGAGCGAAACGGGGGGGAGTAACATTAAAAGATAAATTAGGGCTGTCCGCGACTAAAATAAATGTAATTAATGATTCATCCTTAGCCTACAGGTCTACAACTGTACATGGACCTGCAGTGTAGCAAAGGCACTTGAATTCTGAAGAATTCTGTTACAAACAGTTAAATATAGACATTAGATGTTTTAGGTTTAGTCATTAGCTTGTAAATCGTTTACTTTTCGGTATAAAGTTCAAAATGGTTTAGGTATTTGGTTACGGGTGGTGAAGTTCAAGTATTAGTCGATTAGAGGTGGTTACGGTAAAGGGTTTAGTGTGGTGATGGTCAGGGGTTAAGGGAAGGCATCTGGCCAGAGCTGCTGGGACTGGGGATCTGGTTCCGGCCCCGATGCTCTGGTACCAAGGCAAGGACATGATTACAAAAAGGCAGAGGTGGCCTCTGCATCACTTCTTGTTCGTACTCCTACTCATGATGGTGAATAGTAATAACATTACAACAGATCAGACACAAAATTGCACAAGTATTGTAAAATGGCCAACTGGACCTCTAGCCAGTAAGCTGTGAATGAAATACAACTTATATTTTTTTCTCTGTGAAATATTTCTTTCTTCGCATTGATGCAAAAATATCAATCTTATATCAGATGTATCCCAAAACTAAGATGTCATAAGGTAAGTTACCACCTGTGACACATTAATCCAACTGATTAAAAGATGTGTCCACTACACAACATGAAAAAATACATCTGACATAGGGGTGCAGGAGCAACTACTGATCAATATGTCAATATATAGTATAATTGTATACTACCATATCATAAAACAATGGATCAATCGATATTCTGTAGAAACGACACTGCTGCGCCAAAACCTTGAAGCCAATTCAAATATAGACCTACGAACAAATAAATTGACTAAGCCAAGAAAAAATAATAAACGAAGGACACATTGGATTGATTTTGTGGCAAAGAAAGGTAACAATAAAAAGGTCAAGTTCACTAGTTGCCCTATGAAGCGCTATAGCTTGACCCTGGAATCGAGAGCCTCAGCGAACTGCATCACTAGTTATGGTACAACGATAAGGCGGTTTGCAGAAGAAATGTCCTTTATATCGCCAAAGATAAAGTCAAAACTAAATAAACGGGTGTAATGTAATCCAATTGGGTCACTGGCCGAGTAGAGACCAGGGGAACAATATGACAACGATTGAATTGTCTCCCCTTTAAAGAAAACAGTCGGATATTAGAGATTTTTACCATAGTGTCGTATTTCAATTAATACATAAAGCATCTCACAGACTGTGCACACCATTATCATCTCCCTGCATACACACATTATGGCGACTGTTTAAAACAGATGTGGACTGACGGGAGGGCACAACGGTGGTGGTGGTGGTGTGATGGATGATCTGGTTACCTGGGTTCAGGGAGGATGATTTTCTTACTCGCCCGAGCCGCTGGGGTGGATTTGCTCTTCTCCATCGCCATCAAGTAGCTGACATCGGCGAGTACCGCTTCGAGGTCCGCCATCTTCAGCCCCGGACGACCGAATCGATAGCAAATAATCACACGGGGGAATTATGTTTAAGGGGGGTTATAACACGAATGTCAGCCTTGTATTTACCAACATCCAGGGCACACATGCATGACTGGGTGGAGAGCTGGGTGGGTGGATGGGGCAGGGGAACACCATCAACCGGAATGTCGTTTTGCTCAAAGCTTGTTATTCGGTACACTCCCGTTTCAAAACACGATCATTGTGTGGCTCAAAGAGGGGGGGGGAGGAAGACATTGATTGAGTTCATGTGAATGATCAGGGTTGCTGGGTCGTCGTCCTCCTCCTCGTTAACTGTGTTTCTTCAAAGATTCAGTCACCGCAGTGACATGGCATAACGTGAGAAAATGCAAATGTTGCATGTAAACGCAGACTGCGATCACGTTTTACGGTCACCGCTTCCTCTGTGTTGTGGCAACGTGTTATTATGCCATCGACTGGGTCTGTCTTAAAAAAAAGAGGATTTGCAAGAGTAGCACTGTCAAATCCTACAGGTCCTCTGACATCGTAGGGTCCTATTTGGAATTATGTCCATACATGAATGATGCGCCCCACTTTGATACGTACGTTTAAGG
>OOFB01037610.1:0-12223 GCA_900323305.1 Trachyrincus murrayi
AGGGATGGTTTCTTTGGATGCTGCACTGACAGCCAATTGTAAAGAATGGCACACACAGCGGATGAGTACCAAATTGGGCAATGCACATTCTTCCTTTAAAATCTTGTGCACCCCGTTGTGCACCCCAGTCATCACTGACGCATTATCAGTGCCAATACCCTGAAGATTCTCTTTTTTAAGGTTACACTTCTCAAGAAATTCAACTACCGCCTTTGCTATTGATCTGGCATCGCCCCCCTCCAATTCAACCAGCCCGAGAAATGTGGACACAACTGTTCTTTTTTTGGCACTGAAATACCGAATCACCACGCCCAAGTATTTCGAGACACTGACATCAGTGGACTCATCCAAAAGGAGACTGAACTTCTCATCCCCCACATCTGATGTTACCCTTTTGAGAAAATAAGGAGCCAGTACTCCCCTAATCATTTCTGTGCACTTGGTGCGGTGCATTTGGAAGTTTGTTGCTGCCACAGAATCTGAAAAGGCAGCTTTGCAAGCCATACCTAAATGGTCGCATGCTAGCAGCGAACAATGCTCCGCAATGGCCATTGCCATAGTAGCTTCTGCGCTTTTGCAGTTATCCACTTTCTTAACCAACTGTGGTAATGTAGACTGCGTTGCGGGGTTGTATGGTTTTGATTTATTTATATGCTTTGCTGTAGCACAATGTTTTTTGATGTCATACATTTTTGCAAGCATATCTGATTTGCAGTACGCACAGTATGCCCTACAATCATCCCCAATTACTGGCTTCAGCCACCCTTTAAATTCAGGTACAGACTCCCACTCCTTTCTGTACTTCTGGCTGTACAATTTTGATTGAGACATGTTGGTTGATGTAAGTTCTGTTCAAGATCAAACATTCGTGACCAACTATATTCATTGGGTTTTAACTGTGGTTGTTGAACTATTTAAACGTATCAAGTAAGTTTAGCAAACAAGCCACCAGAGAAATACATATGTCTTTAAATCAAATGTTGAAAACCTTTTTCAAGACTAGCTTGATTTTCGTCTGCAGTGAGTGAGTGCACTAGCATGTAGTAACGTTACTGAAGGCTTAGCCCTTTTCAGATTGTTAATGCTACTGTGCGGAGGAAATTCTAAATTCTAAATAAAAAAATTTAATCGTGACTTCCTAACCAAACAATTGTACTCTGAACTGAATGTGTTTAAATGATTTGACCAAAAAAAACAAGCCCATCGTTTGTCTCATCAAACGCATGCTACTGCTGCTGCAGTCAGCCAACAATGATTGCTGCTACTGCCTGTGACTGTCTGCCTCTCTATTGAGCTGAGCCGTCACTACTGCTGACGTAACTCACAATGCACTTTTGCAGCCGGGCAGACAGACCGTGTGTTGTTGTGACTGAGTGTGTGACAGAGAAAATAGTTTTGTGTCATTTAGAGGGAAAATGCGTGCGTTTTAGCGTTTGAGTCACTTTTCAAAAGTTGCTAAAAGTTTCCAAATAAATTTTAAAAGCAGCTAAATTTGTTGCTAGGTGCTTTTTGAAAAAAAAAGTTGCTAGGGTAGTCTGAAAAGTTGCTAAATCTAGCAACAAAAGTGCTAAGTTGCCAGTTTACCTCTGAACCATGTGACTTTCTTTTAGCCAATGGAAACAAACCTCCAAATGATAACTGAATAATAAAAAAAACACCCAATATCGATTCACCTTTGGAACCAAATTGCAGGTAATATAAACGACCGTCTTCCACATCTGTCGATCCATTAACAAACTAACTCATTTGGCAAATGCTTTCTTGATTTCATAAATAACAATAGGCTCATTTAAATTTTAACTTTAAAATGATGTTTGACTTGAACAAAGAGTGGTCTGTCTCGTTCGCCGGGTGCGGGTTCATGGGTATTTACTATATTGGCGCCGCCAGCTGTATCTTCGAGCGCTTCCCTCGCTTGTTCCAGGGCGCGTATAAAATATATGGCGCGTCGTCAGGCGCGTTAATTGCAACGATTCTTTCCAACGGAATCTCCTTAGGTGAGTGGGTGGATGGGTGATTTAGTCTAATGTTCATTCAAGTCCAAAGATTAATTTGTATGTTTATTCTTTGATGTTTTTACATTTCACATTTCAACACACATATATATCTTATCAATTGTTAGTGGATTTACCCCCCCAAAAAACCTGTAAAATGTTAATAATTCATGTTAATTACGCCTATTACAAACTCCGTATTGCCTTCTCCTTTTGTATTAGGTAGCATTTATAGGGAGTAGCCATGCCTTGTGCTGATCAATATTAGATAAATAACTGTTCAGGTATCACTCCCTTGTTTAGTTGATTTTGGCTGCAGTGTTCCGTGACATAGGCCTACTCAACATGTTACTCACTGTCACATTATGTCATGTGAAGCAGCCTTACTCAAATGTGATTTTGAGTAGCCTCATTTACTTGAGATTTTTGGGGAGCAATTTTTTTAACGGTACTGTTGCACTATTACTTTCACTTTTTCACTATTTACCAGGCTACCTAAGTAAAATCTGGATCAAAACTTTGGCCACAAGGACATTCTTGTACATACCTTTAGGATACATTACATGCTTCCCAGAATAAATCAAATAAACTATTTTTTTTCTATGTTGCTTAGATAAACTATGCCTCATGTGTATATTCAGTATATTCACTCAATTAAGAAGCAAGACATTTTTGAACAGAAGCTGTTTAAACTTCAACATTAAAAATAGCTTGCATACAGCAGCCCAGTTGTATATCAATTTTTTTGGTTTATTTTGTGATTATTATTATTATTATTTTATTATTTTTATGTACCTGTTTATACATACATATACGTCTTCCCCATTTTACTTTCTCCCCTTCTACTGTTATGCACAATGTGTGCTTCATTTGTTCTCTCTCTGCCCTCGGCCTTGTGAACTGTACTGTTCCATACAATGGCTGTGTTATTGCTACACGTCAATAAAACACCGATACTAAAACCAGTTGTGTAACCATCAGTGATATTCAGACACGACGAAACGATGATGAAAACAGAACTCCATGAAATTCCGTTGCATGTCTGCCGTAGAATATCGCTGCGTAACTGCTTCTACCAAGTTCACTAATGTGTTCGGCTCCACAGAGAAGAGCTGTTTGGACCTGATGTCCATAGCCAGGGAGGCCAGAAAGCGTAAACTGGGCCCCTTGCACCCGGCGTTCAACCTGCTGCAGATAGTGCGTGACTCCTTGCTGGAGACCCTGCCCCCCGACGCTCACGTGCGGGCCTCGGGGAAGCTCTGCGTGTCTCTGACCCGCGTGGCCGACGGGAAGAACGTGATCGTCTCGGAGTTTGACACCAGAGATGAACTCATCCAGGTGCACCAGCTAGAAGATATCGCCTTGCTTGCTTTATTATTACGCATGTAAAACTCCTCATATGTAATATCAACGTGTCTTGATTTTGTTTCTCAGGCGCTGATATGTAGCTGTTTCATCCCGTTCTACTGTGGGATCATCCCACCCACGTATCGGGGCGTGGTGAGTAGACTAGCCATGGTATAGTAGTCATACTAAATGCTAGTTCCTCGTACGTTGATCCCTTGATTGTGATCCTCAGCGCTACGTGGACGGAGCCATCAGCGACAACCTGCCCCGCTGTCACCTGAAGAACACCGTCACCTTCTCCGCCTTCGCCGGCGAGAGCGACGTGTGTCCCCGTGGGGACACCGCGCTCAACTTCCACCAGGTGCGCTTCAACAACGTCAGCATCCACGTGAACGCCCAGAACATGTCCCGGGTCACCAGCACCTTCTTCCCCCCCGAGCCGGAGGTTAGTCCCCCCACACACTTCCCTTCAAGTTCAAGCCGCCATCTTGGCACTTTACTGAAAATTCTAGAGTAACCAAGCAACCAGTTATTATTGTGATTGATAGTGGTGAAAAAAACGGCTTGGAATGTGCGTGACATCACGTGAAACCCTCCTATAGTATGGCTGTCACATTATTATGCAATTGAAGCAAATTTAGTCAACTCTTGCCTGCTCTTTCACACAAAAGCATGAAAAAAAAGTTTTCATTCTCATGAACTACAGTATACTACTACACACAATGTAGCGTGAGTGATCGCATTGAGAAATGAAATAATGGCATGTATCACAACGTCATGTACGCAACATTGAGATACGCTCATGTGTCATTTGGCTCCCCCTCTCTCTGTAAAAGGGCCCCCTCAATACAGCCCGGTGGAGTTAAACCACTGGGATCAATGTGTCTTGTGTTATGCAGATCATGGCTGAGATCTGTGACAGCGGCTACTTGGACGCTCTGCGCTTCCTTCAAGAGAACGGTAGCTCTCCACCAAGCGTCCGCCGCTGACTTTGAATCAACTTAGTCAGTTACCTTTAGTCACGTTACGGTGGGGCTAAGTACGAGTAACTGTTGTGTTTGGTAGCATGTTAACGGTAGCCGAGGCGGGAGAACTCAGTGGCGTGTCAGCCCTGATGTCATCATTCATCTTGATGCGCAAGACAAAACAACATTCCCTATTGCAGGCTTGGTCCCCAGCGAGGTGCCTCTGGCCGGTCTGGCACTCAACACAGCGTGCTGTGACCCGGGGAACGCGTCCACCGAGGAGACGGATTCCGGTGAGGAGCCGGAGCTGGCCCCTCGTGAGGAGGGACACTGGTGGCTGAAGCAGCGGCTCATAGAGAACCTGCCACTGGACATGAAGAGGGGTAAGGTGGGGGTCACAAGACTTACAGGATCACAACACATGAAACGAGCAGCAGATTCAGAAGCAATGTGAGAAGTGGCTGTCCTGACACACCACATATGCTCCAAAATGTACACAAATATAACATATTTTGTATATTCTGGGCCCTCCGGGGCCTCAGGAGTCTCTACAAGAGAATCACTGCTTCAGGAGCGGCCATTTGATTGAATGGTTTACGTCAAGTGTGGATGTGTGAAATACAGCAGCAGTTGTTAGAAGTTGTGCTTCTGCAGTGCCGTTTTGGTTAGAATAATTTTTTGTCCTATAATGCTAAAATACACCGTACAAAATCAATACAAATTGGGAAGTACATCTTATGGTAAAGTACATCTTATATTCCACTGTCAAGCATCCAAATGTTGGCCTAAACATAGACATTTTGGTAGATTATAAACATGCACAATGTCACCCAGAATAACAACCTGGAGGTAAGCAAGGTTAGTCATTTGCTTTACTGCCAAATTTGTTGTAGCTCTTTTGTATTCTAATTAGGTGATTTCAATTAAATTAAACTTTATTGCTATTGCACAATAAAATTCCGTGCCAAAGCTTTCTCTCTATTTGGTTGTGAATAAATAGGCTTTGTCATTCATACGTTCTTCTGTAATTACTCTGCAAAGAATGTGCTGTCTTTTCATACAAAGCAAGTGTGTGTGTGTGTGTGTGTGTGTGTGTGTGTGTGTGTGTGTGTGTGTGTGTGTGTGTGTGTGTAGCACTGTGTGAGGCGTGTAGGGAGAAGCATGCCAGTAGCAGTCTGTTGTCCCAGGTGACGGAGCTGTTGCCTGGTAACGTAGCCTCCTACCTACGCATCCCCTACTCTCTGCCTGTGGATTCGGCCTGCATGCTAGCCAACAGGTAGGCCCTGTCCTGGTGCACACTGTTGGCTCATGTCGCCTCATCAGGTCACTTGGCAAAGAACATTGTCATTGTCTGTCCTGTCGTTCAGATAGTTTGCTCATTATAAATTCCATGCAATATCTTGGATATTTTCAGTATTGTATTTTATAATATTTTTGAAGGTGGGTTTTAAAATGTATATGACAAATGCCAACAACACGCACAACAAGGTCAATATATTAAATATATATATATATACATATATACAGTATATATATTAATAGAAAATTGATTGCTGTGTTGCATTGATTTACTCTCAATTTCACTGCTGATAACGGTGTCTTGCTGGGGTTTCTGTAAGAAAATGAAAGTGTCTTGCAGACTAGCGGACTGGATCCCGGAGCTGCCCCGGGACATGGGTTGGCTGTATGGAATGACTGGCCAGCTCCACAGACCAGCAGAGACCCAGGAGGAGGAGGATGACTATGACACGTATGTTTTTAAACATCCTTTTTTTTAATACCTATTACAGTTTTTTGTTTGTTTGGGTGTTGCCCGCAATAGAAAGTGTGGACTTTATAACAATCTGTCCGTGTGTATGTGGGATTATTTACAAATGGCCCCCATCTTGCCCTGTACCGCTCTCCCTACCCTGGGGGGAGTTAGAAAATAACAAAATAACAAAAATAAACAAGACCATTGGTAGGATGGGCCTGGGGTGCCATTCACACACATATTCACTCACTGATATGTATTATATACATCTGTTTGCTTGTAGAGCTCAGTTCATTTTGTTTTCAATGTGTTGTTATACACGCTAAATAGTGTAGCAATGCAAAAGGAGTCATCTGACCAATGTGTTGCACAATAATTGCATAATAAAATACATGTAGTCATTTCCCTTTCCCAACAGCATCAGCGGATGACCATGGTGTCATTTGCTTGACTGTTGAACTGATCAAAAGTCTCTGTCTATGCTATCCTGTTAAAGAGTAACTACATGAATGGGTCTCTAATCGAAGTGTTAAAAGCATTGCCATAACATTTTATGGTGTGTCATGGCAAACTCCCAAATTGCCTGACTGGGGAGTTGTGTGGGGAGGGAGGCGCTAGCTCCTAGGGGGAGAAGGCACAAAGGAACGCTGGCCATCATCTGATTGGGTTGTCACCGTTGTAGTGCCCACTGCCGGCCAATCGGCAGCGCCGGTTTAGCTTGTGTGTTTACCATCACTGACAACATGTGTACATATACATGGCAGTTAGTTATGTACCGTTGTAGTCCAGCAGTCAGTCTTTGGCAGTGAAGGATGCTAGAAGATGTGTGGTGTTATTATGGGTACAGGTAAAGGCCTCAGGGAGCTATTGCTCTCTAGAGCCACACATGGCTCTCTCAGTGATTTGCATATGGTTCACCAACCAAGGTTGTAAACACACAAACTATTTAAAATGATGTGAATGCATCGTATCAATGTCTATGCAAGCAATCAAATCTTTAGTAGGTAGTACACCACTAATAATCAACCTTTCCTGCTTGTCTAGCTTGAGTCATTTCTATCTACCTACTTCAGTTGCAAAATGTTGTAGAAATTGAAAAATATGAGTACCATTATTTCAAGCCGTCTTGCCAACGTCGAGGACAACACAGCAAACCAACAGTGCTTATGTGCTCTGTACACCTCATTATATTACTGGTTATTATTACAGTTATAATTAGTTATGATGCATGCTTTACACAAATCGAAGTACAAACCCTCTGTCATCAGTGCGAGTTAAACGGCTGTCACTGATTGGCCGGCGTTGCGACCCAATCAGACAATGGCCAGCGTTCTTCCATGCCTACACCTGAGAGATCCTTGCTCTCCTTCCTCCAGGGAGGTGCCTCTACGCAGGTGCATCAGCCTGCCCTGCGCACTGGACACCCTCAAGCAGAGTGGGGAGGAGTTTGTTTACCCTTTGACCCCAGAGGCCACTCCCACCCACAACCACACCTTCAGCTGGGACACCAGCAGCGTCCCAGCGGACCACCTCTCCCTGACACCCCCACCGACACCCACCCTCGGCCATGGCTCTGCAGCCAACCAGACCGCCGGGTGGAGGTCAGGCCTGGGCTGGGCCGTGGGCTGGCTCCGACACATGGGGTCAGAGAAGGTGTGGGCCCCCAAGCCGCCAGAGAGCTAACAAGGGTCCGGATCCTCATTGAGTCACGGGTCCAGGACCAGAGGATGTAGAGGCCTCTTTATAGTTAGTACTTATTTCCAGAATGCTTCTAGTATCCAAAAATGCTGAAATTACTAACTTTAAAATATGATCAAATTAATTGGATTAGTGGAAAACCCAGTTAAAAATAAATCAAATGAGAAATGAAGTGATGGAAATGAGATATGTATATTTGTACAAATATTATATATATATTTATATTATATATATTTGTACAAATATTATATATATATTTATATTATATATATTTGTCTTTCAAATAAAATTAATTTCACCTCCATTATTATTTATTTACTCTCCATTCCAAGTTGTTTGTTCTCAATCAAGGCTTTCCAGTAAATATTAACAGACTGGCCTTTTATGGTTGTAGAAAAGAACAGGGATCACCCGGGGAGATGCCTGTAGATAAGCTGTCACTCTAGAAGCACCACATAGTAGAGGCCCTGGCTTGGACCCATGCTGTCTATTTTGAACTCTCTGACGCATGAGCCTTGTATGTTGTGTAATATCACGCTGGTGTTTTTAAACCTCCTGTGTGGAAGGGCTGACGAGGCAAAGGATGCCTGTTAACAGTATTTGATATGCAGTATCGAAGAGAATCGTTTTTAAATGTTTCAATTGCTTGTGATATGCTGTGGAAATCAATGGAGCGTGTTACAGGATGTGTGAACACTCAGAAGATGTTTAAGGGCGAGGAGCGGAACATTTCTTTTGCTGGCTGTGGCTTCAGTAGTCTGTATTACCTGGGTGCCTTGAGCTGTATCCTGGAGCACGCTCCGCATTTGGTTGAACGTGCGTCAAAATTCTGCGGTGCGTCGTCAGGGTGTTTGGTAGCCGCAGGTCTTGCAGTTGGAATTCCCATTGGTGAGTTTGTGTGTGTGTGTGTGTGTGTGTGCGTGTGTGTGCGTGTGTGAGTGTGTGTGTGTGTGTGTGTGGCCTATATTCTTAGATATTTCTAAATGGAAAAGGATGGATGGATTACGTCACCAGTAAATTGTCTTTTGGAAATGAAACGAAATGCAATAGATATTGAACATTTTATTGCAAATAAAATAGTTATCAAATGAAAGTATTGTTTAATTGTTGGGATTTATTTAAATAAATATAAATTATTAAATGTATCAATTTATGGAGAAAAATGCATTAAGTGTTCTGTTTCATGTAATGAAATAACTCGTCGTTTAATAAAATAAAATAAAAAAGATAATTTATTTATGTAACCCCTTAAGTTTGGGACCCTTGTGTGTGTGTGTATGTATATGTATTTTTTCCAAACAATTGTTTCTCAACATATATATATATATATATATATATATATATAATTTTTTCCTAAAATTCAACTCTATTGAGAAACAATTGTTTGGAAGAAAAATGGTTTGGACACAAGTCTGTCATCGACACAAATGCAGAGTATGGTACATTAAAAATAGGAGCAAAGTTCATAGATTGTCAAGTTCATAGTCCTGTCCCTCAATAACAAGTGTGTGTGTGTGTGTGTGTGTGTGTCCTCCCTCCCCTTGTGCAGAAACCTGCTGTGAGCATTTGATGTCCACGGCTCTAGTGGCGCGGAAGCACAAGCTGAGCGTTCTCCACCCGGCCTTCAGCCTGCTGCGGGTGGTCCAGGACTTCTTGCTCCGCTACCTGCCCCACGACGCCCACCTGTGTGCCTCCGGCAGGCTCTGCGTGTCCCTCACCAGGGCGTCTGACGGACAGAATGTTCTTGTTACCGAGTTTGACAGCAGGGAGGAACTCATTCAGGTGGCATAGAGTTTTTGATGTTTGCACGTGATGAGACTTGAAGGAAAATTGGTCAGGATCCTCTGACTTCCCCTTCTTCCCCCACTGGTTCTACTTTTCAGGTTATCCTGTGTAGCTGCTTCTTCCCCGTGTATTGTGGCCTGATCCCTCCATTGTACCGTGGAGTGGTGAGTTGCCTCTCCCCAAATACATGCATAATAAATCAATGTAGTGTTTTGGATCAATAGACCCTTTTCACAGAGGCGTCATCGTAGGGCAAACACAGGTGTCACTCATAACACTAATTATGGGTCTGCTCCTTTTATGTACCAGGACACGGGTAGCAGACTTATCTTCACTAGTTTAGTCTGCTACCCGCGTCCTGGTACATACCAGTTGCAGACTATTCACTGAATCACAATTTAATTGCATTGACTAGAGTCTTTTATTGTCAGATGCACAGAACAACACAGAGTCAGACTGGGCACTGACATTCTTATGACAAGGGCATAATATACTAGAAAGATAAAATATGCTAGACATAAATAACAAATAAACTTGATCTGTGACCCACCAGCGCTACATGGACGGGGCCCTGAGCAACAACATCCCACTGTTTGACCAGAGGAACACCATCACCATGTCCCCGTTCTCCGGCGAGGCCGACATCTGCCCCAGGGAGGGTGCCCTGGCTGTCCTGGCCGTGCACTACGGCAACCTGGGCATCCAGGTCAGCTCGGGCAACGTGAAACGCATCTACACATCCTTCTTCCCCCCGGAGCCGGAGGTGGGTCACAGTAACCCCATGCTTCTACGTGTCCGTACGCTTTGGGCTTTTCACGCCATGGGGAATACTTTCTCTCGTACTCCATTTGTGCTTCGCTTTTTTGTCCTTTACCCAACCATTGCCTGTTTTCTACTGAAGACACCCGTAGAGTAACATCTGACCTTGGCTTCCACACTCCTGGTTGGTCAACATTATGTAGAAATCCATGCCCTACCGTGGATGTTATGATGAAGTAAAGGCAATATACTGTATGTTCTACTGAGGACATAATGAAATTATTATGATTATTATTATTCTTATTATTGATTTTTTTTGTCCTTGACAGAAGTTGGCAGAGATGAGTCACAACGGCTACATGGATGCTCTTCGTTTCTTGAGAGGAAATGGTGAGATCCACTTCAACGCTGAACTTGGTTCATTGCGTTTGTTCAGTAAAAGAATGAATATGGGAATATAACTGACAGCCAAATGAAGCACAGAACCTGTCTTAACAGATCTCCTCGGAGCGGAATCCTTATCTTCAGCTATACTGGCGGCGAAAACCCCCACAAAACCAGTTTGCTGCGATGGAAAAACACAAGAAAAGGAGAACAGCCGTGCTGTGTCTCGTCAGGGAGACCGCTGGTGGCTGGTGAAGGACGCGGCCCAGACCCTGCCAGCTAGCATCCAAAAGGGTAAGAACCAGGAGCAGTTATAAGAATCCCCCCCTGCTGCTATAGACATAAGATGAGTTGTACTTTATTAGGGGATAGTAGGGGAAATAGTCCCATAAACTGGAACACAAATGTCAAATGTGTCCTTCTTAAGTAAAGATGGGACACAAAGCTCTGTTCACAAGTCTGTCTATAGAGCAGCAGATATATGGACCTCACCATGGGGGCTGTAGACGTGCATCGTTGTCCGACATTCAAATAAGGCACAGCAGCGTAATGTTGCTTTGACTGGCAGAACTCTTCCCTACTAAGATACAGTCAGGCACTTTGGAATGCAAGACAGGTACTATGTAAGATACAGTCAGGCACTTTGGAATGCAAGACAGGTACTGTGTAAGATAGTCAGGCACTTTGGAATGCAAGACAGGTACTGTGCCTGTGCAGGTGTTTGTTGTCTTGCTGTTGCCAACAGTTATTGTAGGAAAAAGTGTGATGTGAATTTGTGGAAGGATTGTTCTGACTAAAACAAAAATGATGACAATGGAAGTATTGACAGTTATTGAAGTAGCCTGTTGAAGCCGGTGTATTACATGTATAGCCTGTTGTTGTGAGGATGTGTGTCGTAGGTTACTGCATGAGGTTGACTTTTCTTCTTCTTTTAGGATGAGAACTATACGATATGCAATCTCATTTACATCAGGGGCAGGGGGTTATTCATACAGCCTATATACATTTATATCCAAATCTAAGCTAATTTGCAATATTGACAGCAAACCAAATCAACTTTTCTAAGGTAATCTTTACACTGGTTTGACCACAAGCCAGTGTAAACAATGTTCAGAATGCATTCAGATGGTGTGGTGGCGAGGGTGTTACCCATAGCCAATTGCCAAAGGTACGAGGTTTAATCCAGTCCAGTCTTCCTGTAGGCACTAGACCTACAGCATGATGCCTAACCCCTACCAGCTTCTAAAAAATTATCTGAATTCACTGTCGCCTTGGACAAAAAAAGTCTCTTAAATGACTACATAGTAAATAGTAGTAATAGCGTGAGAAGGAAGCTGAAACTGCCATATTTGCAACCTATTAATTAACACCTAGGTACAGCATGGAAATATGGAATATGTAGAATCCATTTATTAATATAGACTTGTCTTCGTGAGCCCTTTTCAGTAGCTTGATCTATAGAAATAACAACCATAACTGAAAAAATTTCCTTGTATAGAAATCTCTTAACCAACAAAACAATGCATGTGAATTAAATT
>OOFB01037610.1:12635-46749 GCA_900323305.1 Trachyrincus murrayi
CTTACATCAACAGACAGGCACCAGACGCATACTCGCAAACATTCATGCACACACCCAGGAACACACACACACACACACACACACAGACACACACACAGACATACACAAACACAGACACACACACACACACACACACACACACACACACACACACACACACACACACACACACACACACACACACACACACACACACACACACACACACACACACACACACACACACACAAAATGTAACACTCACCTCAAACGGGTCAACACAATAGAGATGGTTGTCAGGCTGTAAATTGATATGCAGTCTGATGACATCGTCTGGAGGGAAACACAGACGGCTCCGGGCCACAGAAGCATGCATGCCAGAAGGTACGTCCAAACCTCTCCAGCAGGCATGTGCACAAGAGACACCCCCATCATATTGTTTGCATGACATTACAAAGTATATTTTAATATTTCATCCATTAATGTCACTTTGGGACATCAAAGTGAAATATATTCTTAAAAGCAAAAAAAACATTAAAGTTCTGTGTTTTTTTTGGTTTAGCTCCAGATCAGAGCCGCATCATCCACCTTCCCCTTGACCTGGAGGTGAGGAAACAGGGTTGTACAGACAGGAGGAAACAAACATCACCACCCGCAGCCTCTCCAGGGACCTAAACACCGCCTTTCCCCTACTGGACCCTTTAAAGTAAAAATGTAAACTTGATACTCTCCACTGTGCCGAGTTCAGCCATGGTAAGCTGAAATAGGGCTGCTGGGATGCTTTGTACATTTCAAATGTAAATGTAAATGTCTGTTTCATCCGTTACTTACTTACATTTTAACTGTGCTAACCACATGTTGTGGTTCATTTAACACCTCAGCCACATTTTCCAGATCTATAGATTTACAATTTATGATTGGGAAATGTAGACGTATGAACCCATATTTATCAGTACAACCACTATCTAACTTAGTATAGATTTGCCATAAAGATGCGCAATGTTGGTTGCTCAATTGTAAGGACACCCACGACCCTGTGGATTGGTTGACTGATGCATGTTCTATTTATATTAAATGTAATTTTAGATTTTTAACAAAAACTTTTTGACTGTGCAAATCATTTCAACAATATGTTTTACGCAATATCTTGTTTTACTTGTAAATGCATTATTTACAGAAGCAAGAATGCCATTTCACTTTCTTTAAAATAAAACCATTCTAAATGCATAATTACAAAATATCAAGGCATACATCAAAATGTAGAAAAACGTCATTAAGATATTTTAATGAACATTTTGCTATACTTCGTGAATGACAATTTCAAAACAGATTTAAAAAACAAACATTAAAATAGCACCAAATTGAGTTGATAACGGGCTATAGAAATTCTGCTAGTGAAATCGCAACCATGATGTCTCTGTCCTGTGACATCGCTTGGGGTTTCCCATTCAGAATATACTCAATGATGAAAACCAATGCTAGCTATGCTACTTCTGTGAGTTTGCTGCCATCTAAAAGGTTAATCACATGGTACTCTGATGTAAGCACCCATGGTAGTAAAACACAGGCCTGCCTACAACAGTTTATGCTTTGCTGTTGCTTAAATGTATAAAATATATACAACGATTATTTTACAGTGTACCCTGGTTCATAGATATTACCTTTAACCTCTAAATGGCAGCAAAGTAGTTGTAGTTGTAGTTAGACTTCGTAGGCCTCAGCAGGCTCATACAAATTCCCACTGGGCTATTTCCAGTCATTCAATTGTAAAAAGTTCTAAGTAATAAGAAGGCATTTCTACTGCCTATACAGTAGACATGATCGGCCACACCTACTGCATCACAGTGCAGTAACGTACAATAAAATGAAACTGTTTAAACTTGTGACCTTCAAGCATCATTTTCATAGTCCCTGATTTCACATTTAAAAAAAAAAAAGACTGTCACGAACAAAATGTGTACGCAAGAGACAAAAAACCTGCAGACGGTATTCCGCCAAAACTCTAAAAGTGTGTCATTAATGCTCGTGTATTCCGCTATGTCACTAATAACAAAACAAAACAAGGAGAAAAAACTAGAGGTTGAGGATGAGGTCTTCA
The DNA here is from genome assembly GCA_900323305.1 of Trachyrincus murrayi. Classification (NCBI taxonomy): domain Eukaryota; kingdom Metazoa; phylum Chordata; class Actinopteri; order Gadiformes; family Macrouridae; genus Trachyrincus; species Trachyrincus murrayi. Next base: position 14,713 of record OOFB01037610.1, read on the forward strand.
GGCTGAGGCACAGCTTTTGCATCAGATGTGGGGCAGCCAAGGAACATCCTGTGTGTGTGTGTGTGTGTGTTTCCTGCATGTCCACAGAGGTCAGAGGAAGGCCCTCGCCCTTAAGCTGTAGCCTCTGTTGCTGTAGTGGTGGTGGTGGTGGCGGCCGCCGCTGCCGCCGCACCCCCGATGTCGGGGATCTGATCGGCGAACGACTGGGTCATCCACTGTCCGTCCGGGAGCTGGCCTTCTGCACCTCCCGCCGCTTGGGACGTGGTCGCCTTCTCTGCAGCTTCTGGAAACGGGATGTACACACGCCTGTGTCAAAAATGCTTTGGTAGTATTCTGAGACATTTTTCAGGGATTTACCTCCACTTGTAAAACTGGCCTGGTTTGGTTGCACTCATTCTAATGAATGAACCACGAGTGGGTTCTCCTGTCTACTTGTACAATACCCTCTGTGGAATCACATCTGTATGATACCCGCTCGAACTGTTGGTGTTCTGGCGTAAAATGGTTGTAAATAAGACACTAACATCCAGCTCTAACGTTTACATGGCTTCAGTGGCGTAAGGCGTCCTTCAACATCACCTGTGTTTTCAGCCGCTGAGAAGTTACAGTGACCGTTGGTCTCGCCCGGTGCCTGGCCTCCTTCAGGTCCCCCTGCTACGTACGCTCCTCCGTAGGCGTCCTCGTAGCCCGGGTCGTACGCTTCCTCCTTTATCGCCATCCTCTTGGCGTCCTCTGGTGACACGGAACACATTAAATGAGAGCTCTGTAAATGGTCCACATCGGGGCACATCTATGCTTGGGCTACGACTCAACTCTAAAGACAAAGCCAGAAATAGTCCAGCGTTTTAGATTTAGACGATATTTTATATTGGATATCTGCAAAGGGGGAGTGTTCCCACACTCAAAGGCAGTTTCACGTCAGCGCGACAACCGCGTAACACAGATTTGTGAATGCTACGTACAACAAATCGTCCACATGGGAATTATACACATGGGGTCGGATTGATAAATGCAAAGATGTGAGTATGTGGCTGTCCTATGACCCATCGAGCCCCTAGTACGTTACCCAACTGCCCCCCCCAAAAAAGACGAGGTAGCAAGTGTACAGACATTCATGAACAAAGAGAAGAAAGGGCTTTTTTTCCCTTACCCTTGGCCAATCCCAGGTCAAAGCTATATTTGACTTCCTCAATCTCTTTAGATTTCTGGATCCCCTTCAGCTCGTCCCTCAGCTCCCTCAGTTTAATGTAGAAGTGGACTTTGTCCTGGGCACGGGGGAACTGGGCACAGCGAGCGCTGGATGAAGGCATCAGATACAGGGCCTAGGCAGAAGAGACAGGAAGTCATTTTGGCCCCCAGTACACAAGTATGTAAGGCTGTGTAATGGGCCTTGTTTGCCTAGCGGCCATCTTGGTTCCGTATTTGTTCTAAAAGCTAGCTAGCGTTTAGAACCAAGATGGTCACTAGGTAAATAAGGCCCACACATTACATTTACAGGTGACGGACAATAGTATCCATCTCGCAAAGCCTAAACGACTACCAAATATTGTTTAAAGCATAATTAAAGTTTTAATTGGGTTTTGGTATTTTATAGTTACATCATGGCAAGGTAACTACACAACCCAAACTTTACCAAACGTTAATTATGCTTTAAGACACAAAATAATAATAAAAATAATAAATAATTAGTTATTTCGATTTTGCCAACAATATTGAGACATGGAAATAATTACAATATGGGCCCCCAATATCCCACCATAAAGTGCTCACCACATCACAGTCGGGTATCTTGTGAGGCTGCAAACCAAACGTAAGTGTCTTTGGTTTTTTGCCAAACATCTCTCTGCAGAACATTTCATATATGCCTGTGGGAAAGATGCAATTGTCCTTCTTTATGTGATACATACAATACAAGCACAATACGTCTACTGTGAGTTTATTTCTGAGACTACTATTCAGAGGGAATACTTTAACTTACATTTTCCGTTAAAAACTGCAATGAGAGGCTTGTACTTAATTAACTTCTCTGTGAGAATTTTGCCTCCTTCGCGTAACTCCTTGCTGTTTTCACACAAACAAAAAGAGGGTGTTTAAATCTCATATTCAACACAACACTGACACATCAGTTATCATCGATAACACCAACAATAGTGACTTCACAACAGGGCCTTTACATGTATGATTATTTTACATTTAAGATATGGATTGGATTATATGGGTGCAGAACTAGCAGGGTCATTATTATTTGTATTCATCATGCGTTGGCATGACAACGGTCCCATTGGTACCTGGAGAGGTCTTTGCTCCCCGGTGTGGCTCTGGCCACCATGTTGGTGAAGCCGATCTTGTACTTGGTGGGCAGCGATTCGTCGTGCATATGGTTGAGCTGCTCATCTGTGAATCCAGACAGGAACAGGCACTTCCCTACAAGGGGTCACACACATCATCACTCGCTCCACACATTCACGTTGGCGCCATTTGGTCGTATTTTAGCGGTGGGTACGTTTTCAAAATGTCCAACAGTTTTTGTACTCCTTATTTGAGCATTACGCACGCCAATTCAAATACAATTGATCACCTTACAGAATAATTCATTCAATGCCATTTTTAATCTTAATTATATTCTATGGAAGGTTCTCCCAAAAAAGAAAGAACACCAGAGAACTTACAAAAGTGGTTTCCGGGACCTGGGAACCAGCGTCCAATAAAGGCAGCCATTAAACCCGGGTTTATACCAATCTGAAAGGAGAAGAACACAAGCCTCACTGGTTACGGTCTAAATGAACAGCTAAACATTTAGTCGGCCAGGCGGGCGGAGGGAAAACTTACAATAACGTAGTCCAGGTTGTACTCCAGCAGGTCCGGCAGGGTCTTTGTCATGACCTCTTCCTCGCTCATTCCCTTGAAGCGGTCCACTTTCCTCTTGACCTTCTTGAAGCTTTCGTCTATCTTCTCCTGCTTGCCCTCTGCCTCGCCCTCCTTGGCCTTCTTGGACTTGGGGCCTGGCTTAGCCTTGGGGGCGTTGGGGTCCTTTGGTGCCTTGGGTGCCTTGGGTGCCTTGGGGGGCTTAGGTGGCTTGGGTGCCTTTGGGATTTTTGGGGGTTTGGGCTCCTTGGGTGCTGGTCGGCCTCTCTTTTTGGCTGGAGCTGCGAAGCGAGACCACAGATTGTTTTTAGTTGTTTTTAGTTTTTTTTACTACACAACTTTTCCAAATGTTAACGTCACATTTACTGATCACGGTTCCTGTCTTACAGTCGCAAGCATGCGCGCACACACATTCAGACTATGCTACGACGTGGTGTCACACTACAAGATACGGACGCAGCGACGTGGTTGCAAGCCTGTCTGCTCGTCATAACGAACACGGCAGAACACCAACTGGCCAAGTTTTGCTTGTGCCTTTATATGTGCTGCCGACACATTGAAGAGGCAATCATATTGCTTCCACATATCGACCAGCTGCTGTTCCATACTCAGTCCAAACGACCCATGGTTCCTTCTTTCTAGACATGGTTTTGATATCAACAGGGAGCAGGACACACACGACTGTACTGATGCTGACTTCTCATTGGCCAGTGTGACAAATCCCCTCCTCGTTGTACCACTCACACTACAAAGGCTACACTGAAAATATTAAAACATCTCTGAAAATAAATCTGGACGTCGCAGACTGGACGGGGAAGACGGGGAATTCATCACGGCTCGTCGACCCGCTCACACTATACGAACAAATCAGAGCTTGCAACCTCGCGATTTGACTGATCTTGAAAATGTGCTGTGAAATTGTGTCGTGGGTGCCTAGCATTAGACTACCACACTGCTTTCTTGTAGGAGCGTCATGTCAACTAACATAAATTCAAATGTAATTTTTTTTAAAGCATCGGTTTGGTTATTTTCAGGTTATTTTTTAGAGGGTAATCATATTATCAGTACGTTTTGTTAGGTTGGCAGGCTCCTGCTGACCCATCATGGGTTCTGGATGAGCAGCCATGTGTGCCGTAGCCTGCTCTGCCGCCGGCACCTCTGGGTAGTGAGGGTGGTGGTGAGGACTGAAGCCTGAGTACTGGGCCTGGAGCGCCTGGAACTGCTGGGTCGACTGAATCCTGTAGAGAAAGGGACACAACAAACAGGCATGAGTACGTTGTTGGGAGTTACAGCAGATGAGTCAGGCTCTGCGTAATTACTTTCAAACCAAAAGAGAAAAGACACAGCTCCAGGACAGGTGCACCAGGTATCAAAGAATTTGTATGTCAACTTTATTTTAGGCATTTATTTATATCATGGAGCATTATGTTTATATACGGTATACATGACATGGCAACTCAGAAAATAATGACAAAAACAGGACAGAGCACCTTATGCATTCGTATGGGTTAATTTTTCACACAATATCCATTCATAGGCCTATCTATATAGGAACTACTCATCAGTACTTATGACTTCTTACTCAACATCTCAAAGAGACTGGAATATTGGTTTACACTACAATTGTTAAAACTTCAAGCGATTCAAACTAAATCCCTTTCATGGTTCTGTTGTATCGGGGCCATGACAAACACACAAGGAAACACAAGGCACACCCATTAAAATCACAAACCAGAATGCAATTAGCCAATGAAATAAATGAAAAAAGGGATGAGGTGCACATGCTTTCCATTTCATTTTAATAACACTGGTCCTCTCAAAAGGATGTCTACACAAAACTGTGTCCTGTGGGGCCACGTTGCGCTGGGAAGGGGACTCACCACTGTTGAAGATATTCCGAGGGGACAGGCAGTGATCCATACAGCTTTTCCTCCATCTTTAGGTTGGTTTGACTTTGTTAAATAAATCAATATTCATGTTGAGGACACATAGTTTGATGATGTACAGATGCTTTTGCATATCAACAATTCGCCAGTGCATGAAACAGAATGCATGTGCCAAAACAATTAAATCAACTTGTGCACAAAGAAAAAACGGAGAAAGGATGGTGAATAAAGCACACTTTTGGTGGTTATTTTAAAGTGGGTAGCTAAAAGGCATCGTCCATCCATTCCTCCATCAATAAAAAGGTATTGTCCATCCATTCTTTCATCGATGCTAGGCTATAAAGCTAACACCAAACAACGATTTTGGATTGGTTATCATTTAAACGTGTATTCACCTCAGATAAACCAGCGCAAGCACTCTTAACGAATTATCTGGTTACAGAACAGCAAAGAAGTATAAAAGCAATCTTTGTTTGTAACATCCAATTGATTGTGAGTTGTGCACGCACCGGCTACTAGCCAATGTAGCCAGCAGCTAGTCGGCTACTTTAGCTTATTGAGTGAGTGGCTACGCTATTGCTATGCGTACGGTTTTCACCGTTAATCAACATAAAACAACCATTATGAAAACATATAAACATACCTGTTGAAGCTAATGTTGAATTGTAGCAGTCTTTGTAAACAATAGTACAATTTTCATTAATTCCGCACTATTGAATACATTGGAAAAGGTACAGCAAACCAACAAAGACGTGACAGGGTAGCACGTCAACTTTGACATCGGAACGATCCAAGTCAGAGATGTAGGGGTGCCAAGTAAAATGACTCTCTATTCAGTTGAACAATTCATTACAAAATTATATTTACGAAATGTAGTGTTAAGCAGTTTCGGTTGGTGAATGTGTGCATTTGCAATGAAGAGAGATCCACAAAACGCTTTGCAAATATTGACACGCACATATCCCCCCTTTTAAACATTGGTATATCCTGGGTAGACTTTTAAACTGCATTTAAAAAGCACCAGGCCGTTTTTCATTGGTTGTCAGACTCTCTGTACTCTGTAAGCGTTATCAAAACATCAACAAAGCAAATAATCTATTTATTTATGTATATATATATATATATATATATATATATGAGCAATCAGTTGTGTATGATGATGATGACAGTGTGCAATATCAATAAACAATGACAAATATGTATATGTTTCTTACACCTTAAATACCTTGTGAGGAAATCTATAACTGAACTGGTCTCTCCAAACCAGTTTTTATTTTTGTGGTCTCTATTCAAACTGGCATTAGGCTTATTTATGCTACAGAAATATCAGTTTTCCATTTTATTTGAATAATTTAGTTTTCAAAAGGCATATATATTGGATGATATGGGTTAGGCTTTGGGTCATTGCATTACATTTACGTTTAGGGCATTTAGCAGACATTACCTTATTTAGCCAAGAAGAAAAAAAGCCATGGAAGCAGAGTCTGCTATCCATCAATGTGTTGCACATGAGCTGGGTCTTCACTTCAACAAAGCGATGCAACCCGAGGTCAGGACCTCTGAACAAAGTTTGAACATTTTGCAGTTGCAGGTCCTTCTGTGGCAGAGCTCAGCCAATCTTCACCAGGGGACCAATTCTTAGATTGTGCTCATCTACTTCATTTCAACTATGAAATATACAATGCCCGTGACAACCTCTTTGCTTCTCTCCAGGACCACACATCAGACAGGGGTGGGCTCAGCCAGGGCTTCGGAGCACAGATATGGAGATAAGTTCAAACCTACTTTATGTCTTTGGTCTTTTTGGAAATGTATGTGTGTGCCATTCTTTATCTCAGGACACACACTGTGAAAATTAAATGTATGAACAAATATTTCTCAGGTATAAATATTGCAAAAAAATGGAGGCAGGACATTAGACATGGAGGAAGAGTCCTCTACTGTTGCTTGTGAGTGCACCCATAGAAATAAATCCATGCCTATATTAAAAATGGCTAATATTAAGAATGGCTTCAAAAAATAAACACATAAAAGTTGAAGTTGAACATTAGAAGGTATTTAATGGCTCCGCAATCACAAATCCGAAATTCCGGAGCACAGTTACACAATTATACATGATAAAAATAATAAAATCCCAGTTTTTTTTCCCCCAAGATATAAAAATAAGTCACCGAAAAAACACACATGCGGTACGAAATGGAATAAATTATAATACTAAAAAACACCAAGAATACAAACTGTTTGTCTGAAAGACGTGGAAGTCCAGGCACTGTTGGGCCCCCCCCCCCTTGTGTGACACATGCAGACACGACGAATCATCACTGGTATGACCCCCCGATGACCTTTCCTCCATTACATTGGTGTCTTCAAAACGTCTTGCCTTCAACCGGGGGTTGAGGTATGGTGCTGCTATCACAGTTGATATCCGGTATCTGCTCCACAAACGACTGTGGGGTCCACGGGTTACACGTCATGTGACCTGCCGCGTGATCTTTACTGTCAGGTTCTGGAAGGAAGGCGCCACAGAGGCGTTACTGAATAGGTCGATACGTTGCATCACCGGTAATCATGGACGGGTTCCTTAATAGGCTACGAGAGGTGTAGGGGACAGGGTCTTGTATCCCACCAGACAACTTTTACTTTTTCTCAAGATGCAACATAGCTTTCAGCGGAACTGAGGGACAAATAAAAACAAGAAGACTCAAAATCATCCGTGGGAACCAAGTGGTGCTCATTTGGCAGATTGAGATGCATGGCAAAATGCTTTCTCCCCTACTTCCATGTCCATGTACACGCCAGCACCACTCACCTTCCTTTTTGGCATTGGAGATACTGAAGTGGCTGGTGCCTTGCCTCGCATCCTCACGTCCTCGGTCACAGTTCTCGTACTCTGGGTCCACCTGCTCCTCTTTGATTGACATTCTCTTGGCGTCCTCTGCAAAAGTAATCCAATTTAAAACAGAGGTTATATTTGGCCAAACTTGCAACAGAGCAAATTAGTATAGTTTAAAATAATAGAATTCAGCGGTTCAGAGGTTCATCAATGGACCGCACACACACACACACGATGTGCAACTGAATTAAAACTTGGATTTGGATGGATAATGAGTAACAAACAGCTGTACCCTTTGCCAGCTGTAGATCAAAGGAATACTGTGTCTCCGTCACTTCGTGGCTTGGTGCTGTGCCCTTGATTTGGTCGCGGAGCTCCTTCAGCTTGATGTAGAAATGCACCTTGTCCTGAGCCCGGGGAAACTGCGCACAGCGCGGACTCGATGACGGCATCAAGTAACATACCTATCCAGAGACACATGTCCACGAGTTAGCGCATCTCCCCCTCAGTGAGGTCATTATATATTATATATATATTATTGATCTGTGGGCTGTTGCTCATTAACGCACCGTGCCAGTTTCAGGGATTTTGTACGGCTGTAAGCCAAACTCGAGATTCTTTGCCTTAACCCCAAAAATCTCTTTGCAGAAGATTTCATAGATGCCTGTTAAGAAAAAATAAACAGTACTCAGAAAAATGGCAGATTACAAGGCAGATTGATTTTGGGACTGTTAAATCATCAGGACATTTTAAGAGAATTCTTACATTTCCCATTAAACGCTGCGATCAGTGGCTTGTATTTCTGAAGCTTCTCAAGTAACTGTCGACCCCCTTCACGAATCTCCTTACTGTAAAAAAACAAAACAAAAAAAAATATATATTTATCAACAACAATTTTATATCAATAAGTTACTATAATGGCTGTTCGACTTCGAAAACACTCAATTCTACCGAGACTACTTCTCCAATATCACTGAGGTATGCATGCTGAAAACAAAATGCTAAAAGTAGTAGAAAGTGCTATTGTGAAATTTGGCTGGCTTCTGCTAACAGCTTGTTACAAAGTCTGAACAACAATCTAAGCTTGTTGAGCCGAGCGAAGGCGGTGCCCGTAACATGTCCAGTACAGTTATCGGTTTACTTGGACAGGTCTTTGCTTCCCGGCGTGGTTCTCTCCACCATGTTGGTGAAGCCGATGCTGTACTTTTCCGGTAGACTCTCGTCATGCATGTAGTTGAGCTCCTCCTCGGACAGACCCGACAGGAACAGACACTTCCCTGGGTCCAACATAGGTGCAGAACATCAAAATCCATTAGACTATTCAAACCAGAGCATGTAGAAATGTGTCATCGCGGGTTCTTAGCCCCACGGGGGTTTTGAAAAAAGGACAATGCCTGCATGCTACAAACTTCAAATTGGTCGTGTGCTTTTCCCCACCACTTGATGATTTTCTCAATTCCCATGAATACACTTTCCATTCATTGTCGGAAAACATGGGTTGTTAGCTTTTGCATTTGCACAAACAGTTTACTGCACTCAGTGTGATACCGGTGTGTATATTGACTCTACCAAGTACCAAATCATGTGTGCGATGTAAAGAAACCGCATTAGAAGACGTACAGAAGTGGTTTCCTGGGTTGGGGTAATGCCGTCCTTTGAAGGCCGACAGCAGTCCTGGGTTTATTCCAATCTAAGGAAAACAAGGTGTTACCATAGCAACAGACCTGGAAAGTCGACATTTTCTGTGAACAGGACCTTGACACTGATATGCATGGGTGCACAAAGTACCAGAGCCACCTGTTCACCACCACCACCAGCACCAGCACAAGCACCAGCACCCTTCCTGTGCAGTTTAGCTGAAAGGAAGACCACTCTTTCCAAAATGAAATAAATTTATAAATATATGCGTTGGCGTATATTCAACTCACTATCAATATGTCAAGATTGTAGGTAATAACGTCCGGCAGGGTTTTGGACATGACCTCAGCCACTGACATGCCGTTGAAGCGGTTGAGAGCTCTCTTTGCCTTCTTGGCGGCCTCCTCCTCGCTCATCTCCAGCGGCTGCATCTTGCTCTCTTTCTCGGAGTGCTGCTTGGGAGGCCGTCCCCGCTTCCTCTTGCCCGGCGCCGCGGCTAGGAGAATGAACGGTGGTCAGAGAGGGCGGTGAAGATCGTTTCTTTGTTTCCGTATGAATATTTGATGAACTATGGACGTGCTGTATAGCCCTTATTCGCCTAGCGGCCATCTTGGTTAGTTGGCTGGGGAAACCTAGGATCTTTGGGGAAACCATGACAACTCAATGGAAATGCATTCTAAATGCTACCCATGTATGGAGCACGGGGAATTATTCACTAATGCATTAGTGAATAATATCTATGGCAGTGACCGATGGTGTTTATTATTAGGCTCTAAAAGGTAATATGCATAACATGTCGCATTGTTACATTGACCTGGTGACCAAGCCTCTGCTTGCAGGCGCTCACCTGGTGGCGGATCGACAGGTTGTAGCTGTTGGTGAACCCTGCCTGGCTCATCCTGATGCCCTGGGAACTCCTGCTGCGGACTGGGCTGGAAAGCAGGCGGTTGGCTCTCCCTGAAGTTGTGGTGATAGTCGAGCTCTGCTTGGTGGGAGCCCTGGGGATAGTAGCTTTGGTGCGACAGGAACTCCTGGTGAGATGAAGGGAGTTCCCGGAGGACAGAGAGCTCTGTCATGACGGGCTCCTCCCGTGATCCTTCGGCGTATTGGCCCATGCTATGATACTGCATCAGGTGCTGGGCCTGTGGGTGCTGCTGGCTAGACTGGTACCTGGGGGAAAAGGTGATGAGCAGTGATGAGTAACACATTCAAATGGGAGAATGGGAAATTATGAATGAGTGAATGTCAATTATGAATCTGAGTATATGCAATGGAAATAGATGAGAAAAGAGTGAAGGATTGGAAGATAGGATTTCACATGCATGCACAGCTGACTGGAAGTGGGAACAAACGGTGACAAGTTACCTACAGATCTGCATGCACCCTCAGCATTGTATTCATCACACAACTGTGCAGCTCCTCAAAATACTTACGATGGGCAAAATTATAAAATGCTATTCCCTAAATTGTACGTATATTCCCTGAAACAATTAATCCCCACATTTCACTGACACAAAAAAAAAAACTTTAAATAGGCTAAATCGTTTTTTTGATCGGGTATGACATTCCCTGAATCAATAACAAATGATTGCCTCGATTGTCCCATTTTTTAGAAGCTCACAAACAAATTATGCCTTCATGAATGATGTTCGACAGGCACATCTATACAAATGATAGGCATGCATCAAATGTAAACTTCACGGACATACAACAGAGCGGACCATGTCCGACCTCCAACAGAATTACACTCGGATTCGGCGAGAGGACAACTCACCACTGTTGGAAATAATCCGTAGGAACAGTCAGTGACGTATACTGTTTTTCTTCCATCTTAATCGTTGATATACTTGGATAAACTAACATTGATTACGCTGACAGAATTGTACGTGGTAACATAGTGCGAGACATTAATGGAATATGTGGGGAAATAACGTGAGACAAAAGGAAGTGTCTGCGAACTGTAACCGCAGCAGTACAAAGACGGCTGGTGGAAGGTATTGTTACTAGCTCCTCTCCGCGTTACATGCCTCACAAACTGTCTCGATCGACAGATACCACTTTCATTGTATAAGCCTGGAGGGAAAAAAATAAATCAACACGAAAATAACGTACCTGTCATACATTTTTTTGTTCTTTTTAATAAAGGGCACCGTTCGAGCCCATTCAAAACAAAGACCATTTAAACGTCCAGCAGCATATCGCTTAATGAGACCTGCGAGTCAAAAGAAACATACTGCCACCCATAGGCGTGGAGTATCACACAGTCAGACAGAATAACATGTATATTGTTTATTCCAAGAGCAAGACAATGTTGTAAAATCTCTCATCAAAGTACTGAATAACTGAATAACTATTTAATGACATACATAATCATATAAATGAATATTAGGCCACAGATGTGTAGTACCTGGGGAAGACAGACGGGGGCGACAGAGTGCGTGTATATTGACACGTAACCACGAATTTATGGGAGAAGAATTGAGCATTAGCTGGTAGACATGAACACCAGCGGCATGTAGGGTCCGATGACACTTCTCAATGACATGTGTTTATTTTCTGAAGAAAGCAAGGTAACATTTCACATAACCATTTTACCTGGACAGTAGGGACATGTAGCTGCAGCTACGATAGCGATCGTACATAGTTCTTGAATAAGCAAGCGAACATGGATTTATTTTACACGTGTTGACATGTCGCTCCTCTGTGATTCGTACTCATTAATAAATCCTGCAGTATACAAACACTCAAGAAGTACACTTTGATCATATGGATAAGCATGCATTTCAGGTTTAAATACAATCACTATGGAAAATACATTGTACAGCAAGCAGTGAACTGTGAAGTTGGGTTTCTTTTACATAATTGTGTGCCATATAGTCTCGCAATGAACAGCAAAACAAGTATAATGTTGCTTTACTCTGTTTTAATGCCTGTGGCCCCGGTTTGAAATCAAAAGGGTAATTTACTTATATGTCATGATCAAAGGCTCCTATCCTATTCACATCTATATGCAATGCACCACATCATACCATTCTTTCCTTGCTACCAGGTTAAATTAAAGCTCAAATAATGCCAGCCGGTGTGTCTTGGCCTCGCTACCTGAGGATGTTTGGGGCCAGTGTCCTTGCTATGTTCGCAGGAGCACAGACTGTACACCAATACTACCTTCCTGACCTGGTGAGTCTCACTGTGTGACCCAGTCACTCCTATTCAGCTATTGAATCGATACAGAAACTATTTATTTCTTCAATTTCACTTTTTCAATTTCGGCTATGTCTATATATATATGAAATAAAAAAGAAAATATCCATATAGAAGATTCAATATAACATACGCCTCACTTATTGCTATTTTACGTAGTCATAATAATGAATCGACCCCTCGAAAACAACATTATGTTGTCGTCGTAATTGACCCGTGACCCCATTTTTCGGTCCGAAAAATCTTGCGACTCCAACGTCTTATATCTTGTTGTGCATCTGCTTCCCTACACATTGTTTGAACCCAATCAACATCTGACCGTAATATCATCATATCCCAGTGAAGTAGTTAGTTGTAGTTTTCTTATGGCTACGAATCATTAGGTGGTATATAATCACTGTTGGTATTTAAGGGTCCTTTACACTAAAACATGTATCATCAAATAGCTTATAAGTCAGCAATCTCCCGTGACCCCATATGCACATCAGGCCACCCCAAGTGGGATCCCGACCCCAAGGTTGGGAACCCCTGTGCTAGACCGTTCGACTCCCAGCTGAAGGCTTCTGGGATCGATCCCCAGTGTCTACAGCCAGTGTCAACAGGAATAGGTTAATTTGCACATCAATATAATGGTAAGTTAACATTCTTGGTTAAGTGTGGAGTACAGTTTGTTTGTCTGTCTCCCTCCACCAGAGTATACCTGAGATCCCACCCAAGCCTGGCGAGTTGAGGACAGAACTACTGGGCTACAGAGCTAAGGAGGAGGCTGATGCTGCCCTGCAGCTGAACTCTGCACAGAAACCTCACTGATCTCAGGGATGGAGGATGTATTCAAGTGGATGACATATTTGATATCTTATGAATGTATTCCCGATTTTATTTAAATCCCGGACGTCGTATCAGAGAAGGGTGACGACCAAAACAGTTGTTTTGCTATTTTCTGAGCTAGAAAGCCCTTTTGAAGTAACTGGCTTCAGGGAAAATGCAATATGTTGTCACTGCTGTGGTTCCTTTTTGTTGAATCATCATAATGTACTCTGAATTCAGGAATACACTGTCTGTCTTGTACTTGGTCCTAACATATTGTAAAAGTGAGTCATACTGTATTTCCTTGTCTTATTTCCAACTCTTATTTTGTTTATTTTCTTTTATTTTGTTACAGTGGCATGGTTTGTAACATTCATGCAAAAGTGGAGAATAGAAAATCCATTAGTCTATTGTAATTTTAAAAAATCCTTCTGAAACATTTAGACTTTTCCATGTGTGCTTTTGTGGCACTCTTATACATGGTAGTGGTGCAGTGTGTTAAGGAACTGTGTTATGCTTGGTCAAGATCAATATATATATATATATATATATATGTGTGTATCATTAAATCCAGTGGTGGAAAGTAACTAAATACATTTACTCAAGTACTGTACTTAAGTACACATTTGAGGTATTTCTATTTCTATTTTCTGCTACCTTATACTTCTACTCCACTACATCCAAGAGGCAAATATTGTACTTTACTCCACTACATTTATCTGACAGCTTTAGTTACTAGTTACTTTGCAGATTCATATTAACAATACAAAATATAATAAATAAATAAATTAGATATCAAGGATTTATTTGTCCCCCAGAGGAAATTCACAAGCTACCCAGCAGTATGTAACGTAATATATAAAATATATATTAATACATTTAAATGTGCTCCACCTTTACCAGCTGCCACATTAAAGTGATGAACACATTAATGCATCAATAAATATAATCCAATAATATATATGGGGCAGTTTCCCCTGCCACATGCCATCTACAATGGCTTTCCAGGGCTTCTCCAACAGTAGGACACAGGCAGATGTTGGTTAAACCGGTTTATTGTAGTTTCAGATCATTTGAACAGGCAGAGCAGGTGATACGTGCTGCCATGCTAGCGCTCCTCCTGAGGGTGTGTGTGCTGGTGGCTGGTTTAACCTGTGGGCCTTGATTAGCCAACGCCCCACAGGTGTGCAGCCTCACCCAGCAGCCCCAGAGTCTAATCAGTCTGACTCAGACCAGGTGAGGCTGCTTAAACCAGCCACCAACAACACACACTCCACAATATATTATTCTGAAATGGGCCATTCTGCATAATCACTACTTTTACTTTTGTTATGGCTATATTTATGCAAATACTTTTGTACTTTTACTTAAGTAACATTTTCAATGCAGGACTTTTACTTGTAACAGAGTATTTCTACAGTGTGGTATTACTACTTTTACTTCAGTAAAAGATCTGAGTACTTCTCCCACCACTGATGAAATCCTAGATCTATGTCCAGACCATTTTACAGTCTTTGTTCCAGACTCCAAAACCCGGGGTGTCATAGCAACCAGAACAAACATGTGCAGTAGGCCAATAAAGATGGCGACTCCAAGAGCGAAAGAAGCAGCTGAATATCTAGAAAAGCACAAAATTGTCGAACTCATGAACAACCTGACGAGCAGTTTGTTGTTTTACAGACCAGGTTAAAGCTATTTCCATTTGCAATCCATGTCATCCATGATTTGTGTGCTAACCTTATTAATCCATGGTGCTAACAGGTGCAAGCGTATGCCTATACAATATGTGTGACGTGAAGATAAATGTGTGTGCGTCGAATAATGTGATCGTTGTATATATTATAGTTTTTATTTTATTTTACAGAGGATCCGAAAGAGTATCTCATTGGCTACCTCGGGCAGTTGAACGAGTCTAAAGATAACGGTGTGGAGGGGCCCTGTCTTTTTAATGACTCTAACTTGGACTCCGTGTTTGGAATCCTAGACCCAACTAATGGGGGATACGTCACGTATGCCCAATACACGGAAGGTGAGCAGGGATTAAATATAGTGCTATACAATTATATTTTATCACCTGACGAATGCAACATAGCCCTGCTATTTTTATTTCCATTCGGGCTATGTGCCCAATCACAATATCTAGATACGAAACAATACAGATTTTAAAATAACACAAACTTGTTCCTTCTCCAACTAGCACTGACCACTCTAGGGGTCAGCAGAACAAACGAGAGTCCGGAGGGCGCCGATCGCGATAGAATATCGCGAGAGACGTTCAAAAAAGAAGCGTAAGCGCACCACCAGGAACATTGAATGGAGGGATTTCTTTTTTGTATCTTCCGTGTTTTCTGATTGTTTTGTTATCTTTGCATGCAGGAGGAAAGGTCTACAAAGAAGCTCAGCGACATACGAAGAATCATAAACTTAGATGTTATGTTTGTGGTTATGTTATGCTGCTCTTTCAAGATTTGTTTCTTCAGTTCTGTGTTTGAGTTTATAACTGCAATGGGATATTGTTGTCAAAGCAATAATAATAATAATAATAATAATAATAATAATAATAATAATAATACAAAACAAATGACAGCCATGTCGATGATTAATTGTTATATTTCTTTCATCAGTCATCTTCCCGTGGAAAACAAAAAAAAGAAGTCGAAGAAGTAGCAAGAATAACGATATGTACATAAAAAGAAGACGCGAAGAGTAATGTAATTGAGTTGATCACGGTATTATACGTCCATGGAGATGAGTGACAACGTCGTGTATGCATCTTGAATGAACACATTTAGAGGGCGTGGCCACAAGATGTCATGGCGTCCTCCGTTGACTGTACTTTACCGCTTTCTTACTGAATAAAAACTATTTATCACCACCGGCTACTACAACATATTACGTCCAAATAATACACTGTGCTGTAGATCCAAACATGGGTACCGTCCACGCAAGGGTAAGAACAATACTATGAAATGAAAGCATGACCTCTATAAAGCAGGCATATTCCAGCACGACTTGTGTTCTTTTGTCAGCTTAGCAGTTAACACAAGACATAAGAATGTCTGCCGATCGACGATTAATAGTCGTAAACTGGTATAATCTTACGTTACATGTACTATTCTGTGCATGCCGTCTACATACGTCGCTCACCACTGACGGTCAGTAATGTTAGTCCATAGTAATGTTAGTTATTTCCAGCTGCGATCCACACTGACCCTTTACGATTGTTTCGCATTTGGTGTTTTTGGTGCAGATATACTGTATAGCAAACTACATCACATGCTCTTTTGTCTTGTAGAGTCTTGACCCTCTCCCCATGAAGGGACCCGAGCTGGGTGTTCATGCCGATGACATCGAAACGCCAGATGTTGAGCAGGAACCTAAGCAAGAAGTTCTTGAAAACAAAAATGTAACACACCGTATCCTTTTCCACAGAGCAGTAAATACATACACAACGTTCTGATATTGTCTCACACACACTAGACAACTTGTATCTATATCTCTTTCAGGTTGTAGTTCAAAAAGTCCACATAGATGGCCTGGGAAAAACCAAGGAAGACTTCTTGACTTATGAAATTGCTGAAGTGTTTCGAGCAAAAAACCTAATAGACGTGAGCATCCATTGTAAATGAATGTATGAGTCCAGACCCTTCTCTAAGTATCCAGCCACATGGTGGAACCTGAGCTAATTCAGGTGGATGTTATTGTTCCAGGTAATGAAGAGATCGCATGAAGCCAGACAGAGACTGCTGCGTCTTGGTATCTTCAGAAAAGTGGAAGTTGTCATTGACACCTCACAAGGTATATTGTCACCCACTTTATTATTTTGGAGTTGTTAAAGGTATGGGTGCTTTGATTGAGACTGCACTGCAAAACTATTGAGGATGTCTGCGTCTATGCTATGCCGACACGTTTTCTAAATGTATTGATTCCATTGTTTTTCTTCAGGGGTTGATGCACTTCCTAACGGCTTAGATGTTACGTTTGAGGTGACAGAGCTCAGGCGGATGACGGGCAGTTACAACACCATGGTGGGCAACAATGAAGGAAGCATGGTACGTAGCCCCCACATGTGTTGTTTTAACAGGAATCACACAAGTACAAAAGTAAGGAAAAGTGTTACAGTTTCCAATTTGGGCTATGTATGTGTCAAATGTGTAGCTGGTAAATATCAATCCCTTTGGACTGTTGCACTATGGTTTAGGTTTAGATAAATCATTCATCAATTAGAAGCAGCGCTAGCTGTTTACAAAGAGCCATGTCCTGTATCTAATGTTTATTAACCTACCCATCACAGGTACTGGGCCTGAAGCTACCAAATACATTTGGTCGTGCGGAGAAGCTGACGTTCCAGTTCTCCTATGGCACTAAAGAAACTTCCTATGGCCTTTCGTTTTTCAAACCTCAAGCAGGGCACTTTGAACGCAAGTACGTTTGGATTGGATCAGAACTTTATACTCTAGTGTCAAAATATGTGTGTGTATGGGGGGGTGGTATTTCGGTATTAGGTTAGAGAGATCAAATGAAAATCGGCTCAAATAAATCTAGTTAAATTCCAGGCTCAAAGGTTGGTTATGAAAAAGGACAGAGGTTGGTGGGTAGGGACAAGGACTGGTGGTAATCAGTGAAAATTCGAACCGTTGTTTCCGGAGGCTGATCCTTTTCAAGCGCCTCAAGAGTTTTCCCCAGATTCTCTGCAAGCTTGCAAGGTAGAGACTGGCTGTGTGAGACTGGCGTTGAAAGTGGACGTTGTGATTAATCTTCTTTTCCTCTTTCCACTTTCAGTGTCTCCGTCAACCTATACAAAGTCACAGGACAATTTCCATGGAGTTCACTGAGGGAGACCGATCGAGGCGTCTCCACAGAAATTAGTGTAAATAGTTTTGTCCATTCACACTTAACCTCCTCAATAATCTATTCTGTTGTGATTTTGAATGAAATGGTCCTTTTGAATGGGAGCTGCTGGAAGTAGGTCATATATAGAATTGTAATTGCTATTTTTGTGGACCTGTCCTCTGTGTGCCGGTGACAGTTCCCCGTGTGGAGGACCAACCATACCCTCAAGTGGGAGGGAGTGTGGAGAGAACTGGGCTGTCTGGCTCGGACGGCATCCTTCGCTGTCAGAGAGGAGAGCGGACACTCCCTCAAGTCTTCACTATCGGCACGTTCTCAAGACATGTTATCGTACCTGTAGATGTAATGCATGGTTTTAGGTTATTGATTTTTTTTTCAGTTCTATACTTTGGTCAAGCCATGTTCTTAATGACCAGATCAGGCACCCTAAACTCTTGCAAATGTTTAAGGAAGGAGCTTAAAACTTAATATATGTTCACTATTGATGTGTATAGTTTAGACAATTCTGATGAGTATTATCACTGGAAGTTGGAATATTCTAGATGTTATCTAAATGCGTTCTCCTCTCTTCAGCATGCAATGGTCATTGATACCAGAAACTCCTCCATCTTGCCCAGGAAAGGTGGTCTCCTCAAGGTTCACCAGGTTAGTTTTCTTCTGCAAACATGTTGATTTGAAAAGCCCCATTGTTGAATAGTGAATACTATTGCATTTTGATGGTGCAGGAATTGGCTGGTTACACCGGTGGAGATGCTCGCTTCCTGAAGGAGGACTTTGAGATTCAGTTGAACAGAAGTCTTCTCTGGGACTCGGTGAGAAGTCATTTTCATACAAAGATTCTATCGCACATTCTATCATTCTATCGCACATTCTATCGTCATTCCTGAGTGACCTTACTAACAATCGCTAACTGACCTTGCAGGTCAGTTTTCTTTTCATAAAGAAAGAAAAACCTTCTGCACTATGCAAATGAAGCTTCACTTGAAAGTTCAGTCTCATAAGCATATAATGAGTAAATGTGCTTTTAGAATGTTTTTATTATGTGATTTTATTCTTGCTGTAAAGTGTCAAATACATTTATTATTATTATTATGACATTTTTTAGATGATATAATTGAGAGTTGTCGTTAACAAAATATATGGCTGTTTTTTTTGTGCTTATGTTTAGCTTGAAAGGTTTTGCTTCTGGTAAAGACTCCACCCTTTAGACATGAAACACACTAGTCTGCTGTCATCTCAGTAGACACCTCGTTCCTCTCCAGGTTCTGTCAGCCTCGTTATGGGGTGGCTTGCTGCTTCCCATCGGCGATCAGCCCACAAGCATCGCAGACAGGTAACTCTGACAATACCAGTCCCTCAAGCATCGCAGACAGGTGAAAATACCAGTTCATCTGGCTGCTAGCACCCTACGTACCGGTAGTCTGAATTTTCTCATTACTTCGAAAACTTTCCGGTCCAGCAAGAGATAATCAGTAACAATCATGATCTGTTAACCTTTAATTCTTTATATTGAAGAATTTGTATGGAAAGTGAAGTGGCCGTATGTGTTTGTGTTGGCTAGGTTCTATCTTGGTGGGCCCACGAGTGTCAGAGGTTTCAGCATGTACAGCATGGGCCCACAGAGTAAAGGTAAGTCCATTTTGCATGGGCTTTTATGCGTTTATGGACGGGAGAGTGAAGAGAGAGAGAGGGTTGAAGAAGGAGGGAATGGGAGGGAAAGAGAGGGAATGACACGAGTTAGCCACAGAGCTGCCCTATGACGCCTTCTTTTTCCTGGGAATATATATAAACCGTGTGCACCCATCTGTGCGGGGGCTAAAACGCGAGAGAGTGCGACTACCAGTGCTTTGATGGTACACACGTGTGAGCTCGTGAGGGCCGACCCCTATGACACCCGACCCCTATGACACCCGACGCACGACACCCCCAACCCAGCTCCGCCTATTTCCGCGGACCATGACAGCGCATGGTGTGGTGTGCTTATATATTATTTTGATTTCTTTTCTTTTCTTTTATTTACGAGTGGCTGAAATATTTCTTTGATTTTATTTGCTCTTTATTTCCCTGGCTCATTTTTTTTCGTTGAGAAATACACGGCTAACTTAGACATTACATCTCAGATATTAGTTTGATCTCAAGCTGCACCTTGCATAGATGTATCTATGTATTTATGAAGTCACATAGGATGATAAGTCACGCAATGTAGCCTATTAGGCCTACCAAGTTTAGTAGATGTTATGCCCCAGACAGAACGGCTGTAGTGTTTTTCGTTTGAGGGGTTGCACAAGGAAAGGCCTACATTGTTTAGTAGGAGATAGGTAGGATATATAATAATAATGGCAACAATGACAATGACATTAACAATTAATTGTCATTAATTATAGCCTATAATTATAGGAATGAACGAATAATAACGAATCAAGCAGTTGAGAACTCTACTCTGCGCGTATGGTGATGTGTGTCTGACACAACAATACAGACTTATTGTATGTAGTTTTATTTACATTTACATTTACATTTAGCGCATTTAGCTGACGCTTTTATCCAAAGCGACTTACAAGTACTTAACTATTTTATATTATATCAAATTTGATTGATTCGTTTAAGAGCACAACAAGATGATGAATTCAGTTTGACGTTCTTTTTTGCTTCCTAATCTCAGCAGCTCATTGAGAGCCGATATATTTCAGATTAGTCCTGTTTACACATTGGACAATGTTTCATGCATATTTCCCAGAGTGCCACACGATGTCCTTGATATTAGGAAAAAATCATGTTGAATATCAATATCAGCGATCTAATAGTGTGAAATATTGTCCAATGTCCAGTCTTTAGAACAAGACTAATCTGAAAGAAATCTGTCCTTTTTCAACGGGCTATTTTGTTTTGCAAGTGAATATCGTCAAACTAAAATCACTGCGGTGAGCTTCTAGCTAAACCTTCATTAACCTTTTTAATTAAAGTTATAGCAACAAACGAATAATAACGAATCCAGCTGTTGAGAACTCTAGCCATACTCTGCGCATCAGACACAAGAACGCACAGTTATTGTATGTCTGTATATAATATATACAGACATACAGTGCTATCATGACTGATCTCCTTCGCTTCCAGCGAAGCTCTTCTATCTGGCGAAGCTGGGTTTGGATGGCGGTTTTGCGGACGTCTCATTGGGCATTTCATCTCGCGTCTCTTTTATCTTGCACGGGTGGGGCCTCACATCTTATCTCGCATGGATGGGTGCTTGCGTCCTTTGTCCTGGGAGTCGTTTTTCGCACGCCTGGGGTGTATCCCTTTAGGGGCCGGAAAGGGAAAACCATCCATACTTAGCACGCACTCGGTGTGTGGGTGTTTGATCACACAAGAGCCATACAACAACATACTCATCCTGTGGTTGAATGCTCCTCTTGTGGCTTGATTTAGTTCAGATTCGTTAGTTCATTTTCTAAATGGAACATTGGAAAATCCAGCTTTGAATACCTGAAAGCAACCCTCTTTACCAGCAGAGCTTTGTTTCAGAGATGAAAATATATTATATAAAACATATTACAGTTTGAAATTCCACTCCTTGCACTTTCATTGCATACCTGTTGGTGTGTGTATACCAACTCCATACAATGGAGTACTTTCAAGCTGTTTTGATATATTTTGGCCAAAAATATTTTTGATTTTATTTATATTAGTATATGCATTACTTGCATATATGCCCAAATAAGGCATTCATGATACAGTTTTGATCTTCATTGCAACACTTTGGTATGACAGGCGACTACCTGGGAGGCGAGGCATACTGGGCTGGAGGTCTCCATTTCTACACACCCCTCCCCTTCAGACCAGGCAAGGGGGGCTTCGGAGACCTCTTCAGAACACACTTCTTCCTCAACGCCGGGAATCTGTGTAACCTCAACTATGGTGGGCACATTCTGGTCAGCCACTTTGGAGATGTAACTAAAGTTATGCTGTATTGGTTTTGACTTCTTCTTGTCTGAGGTTTCACAACATAGTTGCTATGAAAAGCAGGGCTAATAATATAAACATTCCAGAGCTCAGATTATAAATCTTTGTTTCTGGTGCTCCACTGTCTTATATTGGAGCAGTTTATTTATTGTATTATTATTATTATTATTATTTTTAAACATTTTAATTTGCGTTCAGGTGAAGGCCCCCAAGCCCATCTGAAGAAGCTTGCAGAGTGCATACGCTGGTCGTACGGAGCAGGCATTCTGCTGCGGCTGGGCAACATCGCCCGGCTGGAACTCAACTACTGCATCCCCATGGGAGTCCAGAGTGGAGACAAGTACGGTTATAAGCTAGCTGACCACACGCTGATTTAGAAACACAGGCCCACACGCTTGCTGGTCGCCGGTAACTAGTCTGAGGTTATTCTGATCCATTATCCAGGGCAGAATGGGTGTCCGATATATTGGTCAGAGACATTTGAATGCATAAGAAATGTGCAGGGTTGAATTTAAAATAAGCTACGGTAGTACTTTATTGATCCCAGACAGGAAATTCGGGTGCCACAGCAGCAAGTACAGGACAGTAGTAGAATTTTAAAAAAAAAAGAGAAATTTAAAACAACAAATATACACAATAAGAGAAATGTAGATACAAAAATAACTCAAATGTATCAATAGTAGAAGAAAATGAAAGTGGGGTATGTAAGTTGGCCAGAATTAGCTAGAATTTGGTTAAACACTTAATTTACAACTTTGCATAATGATACATTAAGTGTCCCCATAGGCCATTTTTTGTTTCCCTGAGTGACAAGAAGGATTTATATTTTTCTAATTGAGTTGTGGTCGTTGTGGTCGTCCTGAGTGTCTATGCACTCTCCCACATTGTTTTTTTAAAAATGATTTGTATCTCCCGTTCTATTTTTATGTCAATATGTTGTTTCTTGTTTTATTACAGGATCTGTGATGGAATCCAGTTTGGAGCAGGAATCCGTTTCCTGTAATTTATCATCTTTGCTGTGGAGCGACATTAAGCGACATTAAGTATTGCAATTGCCCCTTGGCCATTGCAATACTTTATTTTATTACAACAGATCACAACCTACTTTATCAACTAAGCATGTTTAGGAATGGAAAGAAACTCCATACTTGGAAGATCGAATATTCCCCAAAAAATACTCTAATCAGAAATGACCTAGATGCATTTTTCCCTGAAGCACTTACTCTACTAATAACAAAGTGAGTGGAAGAACGTCAGTGACTTCGTTTTTTTAAATGTATGATTTGACAATGGAATTCCATTTGTTTGTCAGTTACCTGCAAGATGTTACTTTTTTACTGCACCCATTGCTTTTGTTCAAATTTAAATACAATCCACTACCAACATAATCAATCGAGATCCAGGTATATTTCTCCCTAAAACTTTTCGGTGTTGTGTTTTGTAAACCTTCCGCTGAAAAGCCTACTTCTGTTCACCTTCCACTGCATCCAATGCAATGTGAGGGCTCATTCCTCCCGTGGAGTGACCTGGTTCCCATGTATTTCAGACTGACGGTGGCTTTCCACAAGGGCCAATGATGTAGGAAGTGTTCTGTACAGCCACGCTTCATGTTGTTGCAAATTGCTATGACCAAACTAACAAGATGTTAAAGTGCTTGTTTGCCGACTTATGGATAATAAGGGGAGACAGACAACCATGTCTGCACTTATCAAGAAGAGTCAAATGTAAATGTACCCAAATGTAAAATGAATTAAAGCTGCTAGCAGCCTCAAAAGGTATTCACACTTGTGCACGGCCGAGCCCAGCGCCCGCCACCCCAGCAACCGCCATTTTCCTGCAATTCGTGGTGGCACGTTACTCAACGATTTGGAATTGGCTTTCCACTGTGATAGCCAGTGTGTGGTGAGAGCTCTGGTGCATACTGGTTGCTGTGCATTATGCAGGTTACTACACACTGGTAGTGGATGAGGTGTCACACACACACACACACACACACACACACACACACACACACACACACTAAAGCGCTATATAAATGCAATGTACAGTAATGTAAATATGAAGTTTTCCCAACATTTTTACAGTACAGAAAAGTCTATCTGACGGACCTTATGGGTCCAAGAGGGACAAATGTTCAGCATGTCAAATAAGGCCTGTATAACAAGTTTCAGAAATGTTCAGCCATCGGGGGTGCGGGGCTGAGCGTTTAACTTTGACCGCGAATTATAGCGCCCCCTATAGGCGAATTCGTTCCAGACTTTTTGGAGACCTATTCTTCCATGATACGGATATGATGTGTGAGAAAATGCTAAACTTTTTACCAATAGGGGGCTGAGCTATAGGCGTCCCAAGTTAAAAATAATAAGAATATCCAGAGCAATAACAATAGGTATCCACAGATACTCTGTGAATACCTAATTAATAAAAAATATAAACCCCCTTCGTTCTAGTTTTTAATCACTTTTAGAAACATCTGGTGTATACATTCGTGTGGCTTTTTCTGTTGCGCGTCTGACTCGTCACGTGTCCGTGGTCACATGTGATGCCGGTAGCTTCTAGCTTGGAGGAGGTACGTTTTGCGCATGCGTGGTGACGATTTTTCCCTAGCTAGCAAAGGCTAGCAAACGTTTCTGAAACAGAGCGGGGCTTCAGTCACATATTTATGCAATTTTGCTTGCCCCGTTTACTTTTTTAAATTGCGTATTTTTTCTAATAAGCTATTTTTTCATCAACGACGACTAGAAGCAGAGCTAAAGTTGCCCCCATACGGGCTATCGGTGTATTCATTGGCGGTCTTATCTTAGCACACACTCGGACACGCTGATGGCGGTCACTATCGAGGAGCTGTATCGTAACTATGGGATCCTTGCTGATGCTAAGGACAACCTCAGCCAGGTATTTAATTATCAAACACCTCCATAGCAAATACTACATTATTTTAATAATCGTAAAAGCACGTTTTAAAAGAGTGATCAGGCGAAGTGCTTGGATAGGAGGTTCCTTATGTAACAATGTTTAAAATGCTAAGCTAACGTTTAAATGCTAGCAAACGAGCTTGCTGCCTGATTGTTGTAATCTTGAATCCGTCAATGGACTTAGTTTCTTTGTTACATTTTACGGAAATTAACATTTGTTTCCGATCTGTATTCATTTTCCTGCACTACCTAATATGTAGTTATGAGGATGTTTTCGGATTAAAAACGCAATAGTGCTCAGATACTTTGAAACACACTTTGGCATGAGAAGTTGATTACTAATGTGTTAATGTTGGGACGTCTGCAGCATAAAGATGCCTACCAGGTGATCATAGATGGCGTCAAGGGTGGTCCCAAGGAGAAGCGTCTGGCGGCACAGTTCATCCCCAAGTTTTTTAGCAGCTTTCCCGAACTTGCCGATGCTGCCATCAATGCCCAGCTTGACCTGTGTGAAGATGAAGATGTGTCGGTGAGTGTTTCCAAAGTTTGAACACAGTGGCTTGATGGGGCTCATGTTCTGCACTCTACGGAAGAATCTGAGCTTTCTTTAAATCTTTTAAGTATTGGAGAAAAGCCGGTCTAATACTAACCAACAGTCGCAACAATAACAGTCAATGTACGGCCTACTGTTTTCAGATAAGGCGACAGGCTATCAAAGAGCTCCCACGCTTTGCGACCGGGGAGAACATCCTCAGGGTCGCAGACATACTCACCCAACTCCTCCAGACAGGTACTGGGCTATGTTGTGAAGTTTATATTGGCAGGTTTATATTACAGAGGCCAGGGAATAATTCTCATGAAGTTGAGTTCTCCAATCAACAATTTCTCTCTCTCTCTCTCTCTCTCTCTCTCTCTCTCTCTCTCTCTCTCTCTCTCTCTGTGTGTGTGCTCAGATGACACGGCAGAGTTCAACCAAGTGAATACAGCCCTTGTATCGATTTTCAAGACTGATGCCAAGGGTGAGACCTTTTTTTTTTTACCTGTAGTTTTTGTGTTTATCTGCACCGCTTATCTTGTAGGTTAAATGTTCCTATAAGTTCTGCTAATGGTGTTGAGTTAATAAGCAAGGCAAATCCACTTTAGGAGATGGTGTTTTATATTTCTGCAGACCCATAACCTAACTGGGAGCAATCCATGGTTTAAACCTCGGCATGCCATTCAATGAGAGGGTGAATTTCCCTCTGAATCAGCTTTAATGGAGAAGTCCACCACATGATGGATTCCAATGTCCATACTGCCAGATTTTATCATTTTTCACCATGATGTTTCATACGAGAGTATCCTGGTGTAAGTGAGAATGCTTATATGTATTTCTCTGCGGCCATCAACGTGACTGTCATGACTGTGGCCTGCTTCCGTTCAGGTACACTCGGGGGGCTGTTCTCCCAGATCCTGCAGGGGGAGGACGTCGTTCGGGAGCGAGCCATCAAGTTCCTGTCTCTCAAACTCAAGACGCTGCCCGAGGACGTCATGACCAAGGAAGTGGAGGACTACGTCTTTGCAGAGACAAAAAAGGTGTGCTGCTGTACAGTATTGAAACAGTATTTTCCCTGTTGTCTTATTTGATGTGACTGTGATATGAGGGTGTTTTTGATCCGACACTGAAGTCCGATCAGGAAATAAACCTTCTGTCACGAGGGAATAGGTTTATTTCCATGGTGAAATGGGTTGGATGAAGAAGTATACAGTGTTTAGCGTAAAATGTACAGAGTGACTTCTGTTGGAGTTCACACCATAAATATTTGTTCTGGTGTCCTCTTTCCCCCCGTGTCCAGGTGTTGGAGGACGTGACGGGAGAGGAGTTTGTGCTGCTGATGCGCGTGGTGTCGGGTCTGCGCGTACTGCAGACTGTGAGTGGCCGTCAACAACTGGTGGAGATGGTTGTGGAGCAGGCCTTCCTGGAGCAGGCACTCAACCCTGCCGACCCGGACACGGTGGACCGTCTCATGCAGTGCACACGCCAGGCCCTGCCTCTCTTCTCTGTGAGCATTACATCCAACTCTTTTTAAAAGTATTTTTTTAATGGTAGAACTCAAACCGCTGGAACCCCACCATCTCTGGTGAAACACTGTTTACCGCACTGGATCCTTTGGCTCTAACTGGTGGCAGGTTGTGTCCTTTGAGTCAATCAGAAACGGGGATTGCCATAACCTGCTATCACTGTGTTTTGTTTCGATTGTTGTTGGGAAGAACGGCTAGCTAATTGCACCCGATGCCAAAGTGATGCATTTAGGATTTTCTTTAGTTTTGGGGTAATTGTCAACATATTTTTTTTAAGTGGACCTTAATGCTGAAGAAAAGTTTTCTAGCTATTCTATTCCAACACTAAAAGGGAATGGTTTCTTAACAAAATTGCGTTGAACTATTCCAGAAAAATGTCCACTCAACGCGGTTCGTGACCTACTTCTGTGAGCATGTCCTGCCCAACCTCAGCAACCTGACCAGTCCCGTGGCTGAGCTGGACATTCAGCTAGAGGTTTGTGCACTTTTCTTCCTACTAAGTCCTGATGTGAGCTAGTTTTTTTTTTGCCATTTAAAAAGTGAATGAAACCTCGAGGTCATCTGCTAAAGGATGTGTCCGTCTGTGTGTGTGTGTGTGTAGGTTCTGAAGCTGCTGGCTGAGATGAGTCCATATTGTGGGGATATGGAGAAGTTGGAGTCCAACCTCAACATGTTGTTCACCAAGCTGGTGGTGAGTAGGGCTTTGTGTCCTAGGGCTGTGCCAAGTTAGTATTTTTATTTTAATAATCGTCTGACCGGCGGTGATTGACACCTCACCTCGTGTCCCTTCGTCGTGACGTCGCAGTGTATCCGAAAAGGCACTTCGACGTCACGAAAAGAACGCGACTTGAGTTCGGAGCAGAGTAGAGCGTTCAGCAGACGGCTAAACATTTTTTTAATATATAAAATCTAAAATAATATACATTTATTTAATTATTTAATTCATAAATAAAATTAAAATAAATACATTACGTGAATGGCATACCCCTACACCTGTGTCCTGGTGCATTAATATGGCCATATCATAACCTGTGCTTCTGCCCCTCACTTTCCATTGTGTTTTTCATTTTCCTTGAAATGAAGCCCTTTTTGTTTGAGACTGGTGCTATTGTCTTGCTGGTCCATGTAGGAGTACATGCCCCTGCCACCAGACGAGGCAGAGAACGGAGAGAAGGCTGCGAGTGAAGAACCCAAGTTGCAGTTCAGCTACGTGGAGTGTCTCCTGTTTGGCTTCCACCAGCTGGGCAAGAAGCTGCCTGACTTCCTGCTGGACAAGGTGGACGCAGAGCAACTCAAAGACTTCAAGATCAGGTGAGCGGAGCTACCCCTGGATACTGTGTTTCTTACCATGGCGTCTATCCCATCACGTCTAGTTGTTCAGCCTTGTGTTAATATACGTCAAACCAAAGTGTGTGTACCTATGGGGTCTTTGTCCCCAAGTGGAACCGAGTGGTTAGTTGAAGATGCGGAGATTGTGTATGAGGATGTGTATATTCAGTGAAACCCATACCGACTCTTAATGAATTGTTTGTATTTCTGTGCATCTCAAGGTTACAGTACTTTGCCAGAGGCCTGCAGGTTTACATCAGACAGCTACGGGTGGCACTACAAGGAAAGACTGGAGACTCATTGAAAACAGACGAGGTAAATGGCGTCTCAGAATCTGCGTTCAATATATATATATATATATATCGGATTGTGTATCTGCTTGGGTGTGAAATATCTCTGTGGTCAACTAATGTTTTCCCTTTCAAAACTCATCTTTAGAATAAGATCAAAGTGGTGGCTCTCAAGATTACCAACAACATCAATGTACTGATCAAGGTAAGCCACTAAATGTCTGATGGTAGAATCTTATGACTCTATGGTATTTCTTTTCACACCTATTTTGACTGTTTCAGGATCTGTTCCACAATCCACCGTCATACAAGAGCACAATCAC
Source organism: Trachyrincus murrayi (assembly GCA_900323305.1). NCBI lineage: Eukaryota > Metazoa > Chordata > Actinopteri > Gadiformes > Macrouridae > Trachyrincus > Trachyrincus murrayi. The sequence continues at coordinate 43,669 of OOFB01037610.1, forward strand.
ATTGTCCTGGAAGCCAGTGCAGAAAACGGAGGCAGCCGCAGCGTAAGTTTAAACATGGTTGATGTCAAAACGCTTTAGCACCTAAAAAGTTTTTTACGATTGGTTTGCGCTAATATTTTCATAACATAGAGCCTCTGGTCAAATAATTAGTCTGTAGTTTCCGTATTTCATTTATAGTGTCAAATTCAAGTTAAATGATATTAAATGAGCAGAATATATAGGCACAACACTAGAAAAATTCACTTCCACGATGCTAAATTCTGGGTTGGTACTGGAGCACAGTTAATTACTGTGTACAGTACAGTTGGAGTACATGGGCCAACACAACCCTTGTTACACATCTCCAGCCTGATGTTTTCCCAGTCACTTGTGGCCCCTTTGGAGTGTTATTTGGCTCACTATATAACCGACAACCAACCTCATTTATGACATCGGTAGCCTCTGCTATAGTCAGTTTTATCCCAACCATTTTCCTGGTCTTCTTCCACAGACCCAAGCGGCCGTCCGGTGAGGAAATGAGTCCCGGCAGCGTTGTAAAGAAGCAGATCCCTGTGCTGCCCCGGCGTGACGCCCGGCAGATCTACAACCCCCCCAGTGGCAAATACAGTGCCACCATCGGCACCTATGGTACGCATTAATGCTACGCTCGCAAGCCACAGCCATGCATGTCGGCCAAAACGTGTCTTATTTTTCCAGAGAAATCCGCCAGGAGTTAGTTTGAAACCAAATCCATTCACAATTTCCAGAACTTATGTGGCGACAGATTGTTTGAGTTTTCAATGGGATGAATTGAAATGAATGTGAATGTATTCTCTGCTGCTAACTGACCACCACCGTTGCCGTTTAGTTCCAGAGCAACGCGGCGGCTTCAGAGGCGGCCGGGGACGAGGGTTTGGAACCCGCGGCAACAGAAGCCGAGGCAGGATCTACTGAGGAGGGACACACACACACACACACACACACACACACACACACACACACACACACACACACACACACACACACACACACACACAGGAACTGCAGAGTATGGGAGGGAACTGCTGTCATCCTTTTTAACCAGTCTTCACTTGTTCTTTCTGCCTTTTCAAACGTCTCAAATGTCCAGGATTTATTTTTTTGTCGAGTTTTTAAATGTCCTTCACAGCGAACGGGCTCTAGGAATCTTGTACAAACCTGTTGCTTCAACTTAACATGCAACCTTCATGTTTACCATCACCATGGTAGTTTGACGTGTGTTTCATTGAACAAAGGACTGCTCAGTTGTATCTGGTTTTTCATCGTTTCCTTTTTGGTAAAAGAAGATGCAAACTGTCTTATTTAATCCTTGTTTTTGTAAGAATTTCAATTAGATTGGCTAGATATTGATACTTTGTATGAATCATTTTTTCTGTGATTTTTTTTTTTTATTATCATAAACTTGTATGGAAGTCTCAGATTTTGTCCTTTTTTGTAACAGTTAATGGTTTGGCTAATATGCTTAGTCCAAAGCAAATGTCTGCTACTGAAATATCTGATTAAGGCAGCTCATCGTATCTTCAACCCGTAAAGTAATTTTTTTTTATGTGGCCGCCAACCTGTTCTTAACCAGCAAATGTAGCGATTATGATGCATGGAACTACTAAAGCACATGGGTTGAATTATTGTTACATGAGCTGACAATGTGTTTCTACTGGGTTTGTTTGGATGGGAACAAAGGCTAGTTATCCATGGGTTGGGCATTTGATGTCTAATAACGACTTCACAAGATTTTAGGCAAATGAATACCAAGGTTATTTTAACAGGACACTGTTGTTGTAGTAGCCCATTTAAATATTTTACTATTACTCTTGAAGGAATGGTCTCTCTTGGCAGTGTGTCTGTTAATGTGTTGGTGTGGCTGGGAGACATTTTCGTGGGATCAACCAGAGTTAAAGGTGCTCTATGTAACAATGACACCAAGTGTTTAAAATGGGTACTGCAGTCCAAATTCACAATATTGGATATATTGGCCCCCTCCTCCCCAGACTCTAAGCTAATGTGTGTTGTCAGATTTAGGACACTGAATGAACACGAGCGCAAGATGAGCTGAGTGCAACATTATGAGACGAGCGCAAGATTAAGACTGCGAGATTTACCCGTGTTTTAGCACGGCTGTGGTCATGGAGCTTTTTCGAAAGAGGATGAGGTCAGGTAGAATTTATTACAATCTCGGTTGATCCGGTTCGTTTGCTTGCTTCCATGGCTGCAGCACGCTGTGTCTGTGTGCCAATTTGTTTCATATCTAGCAACCAGGGGTACTCGGAGAATAGTAAACACACAGACCAAAGCAAAAACAGACGTTCCGGCCCGCCATGGACATTTCAAAGGAGAACATACTGGCTCTAGCATTGTTGTCGGAGAAGCCAGTATTTCGACTTGGCATGTTTCCTGATAACCTATCATGGTCATTTTATGATTTAGTACAGTACATTTCTTACATATAGCACCTTTAACTTAGTCAAGTATTTAATGGTTGCACCCTTACTGGGAACCAGATGTATTGTTAATTTTCTACAATTTCTATCCTCCAATGAAGGTGTATATGCTAGTGTTCTGCATGTTTTTGGATTAAATGACTAGTGTTAAAACTATTTTGGATTAAAGGCAGTTACTGGGTAGAAGATTGTGCTTTTTGATTATTATACAATGGGTTAGCCATAAGTATTAGGGCCCCTGAGGAAACCCCATAACCTATATTTAGCTCCTGAGGAAACGCCATAACCTATAGTTAGCTCCCTCTCCAGTGGCCTAATACTCTCCTCTAAAGTCCTATACTATGTTCCTGCAATAGAGGAGGCTGCAGTTTCAGCATTTCTAAGTTTTGTTTTTTTAATAATTAAGGTTCATGCCACCCAAATACTACTTTATGTCTTGTAATTCAACTTGGTTGCCAAGATTTGCATCTTGACCAATTTATGTAATTAGCATAATTTGCTCATTATCAGGTAAAATATAGATGGAATCGTATGCTATGGATCTGGGGGCAGATTCAAGATTATATATATATATGATACAATAATAAACTAACAAGCAACACATTAACAGATTAAACAATTACAC
>OOFB01037612.1:17607-33713 GCA_900323305.1 Trachyrincus murrayi
ACGTCCCAGCTTCAGTCGGAGGTGGAGGAGGCTGTGCAGGAGTGCAGGAATGCTGAGGAAAAAGCTAAGAAGGCCATTACTGATGCTGCCATGATGGCAGAGGAGCTGAAGAAGGAGCAGGACACCAGCGCTCACCTGGAGCGCATGAAGAAGAACATGGAGCAGACCATCAAGGACCTGCAGCACCGCCTGGATGAGGCTGAGCAGATCGCCATGAAGGGGGGCAAGAAGCAGGTCCAGAAACTGGAGGCCAGGGTGAGTTTTTAATAATATTCAGCAAAAACAATGAATAAATACATAAATAAATACAATCTTCTGCTTGCTGTGTAGTTCAATCATAATCTAATCCTCAATTCAACAGGTCAGGGAGCTGGAAACTGAGGTGGAATGTGAACAGAGAAAGTCCAGTGAAGCAGTAAAGGGAGTAAGAAAGTTTGAAAGACGTATCAAAGAGCTCACCTATCAGGTATCTATTTCAAGTTGATCATGGAAAGTTATTGAAAAGATGGCTGAATGATTTGCATTCCAAATGACTTGTTTTACCTTTACTTTGATCACGACAGACTGAAGAGGACCGTAAGAATCTGGCCCATCTTCAAGTCCTGGTGGACAAACTGCAGTTGAAGGTCAAATCATACAAGAGGACATCTGAGGAGGCTGTGAGTACCGCAAAAAGTTTGCAGCTGAAAAACCACTTTGTTGAGATAGACTTTAATTCCCATAGATATTTCAAATATCAATAATATAAAATATAAGGCTTGTACATCATGACATCACATCGCAATGACCGCCACCATCTTGGGATCATGGAGCATTGGAATGTAACTTGTTATGTTGGTAGTAATGCTTTTTTGGTCATTGTTTGTTAATTAATCGTGAAATTATTTGTGATTATGGGGAGACATTGTTGTGTTTGAAACTGCCACAGCGTTTCAAACACAAAAAACAAAGTTTTCATTAGCCTAGGTTACGGTATATTTACGTTGATTTAGGATTTTACAGTCCTCTCAATATGGCAGAGTATCGCCAAACAAAAAATCCCACGATGCATTCTGATGTACAAGCCCTATTGTCTGGTCCACAGGAGGAACAGGCCAATAATAACCTGGGCAAGTTCCGTAAGCTGCAGCATGAGATGGACGAGGCTGAGGAGAGAGCGGACATCGCTGAGTCTCAGGTCAACAAGCTGAGGGCCAAGAGCCGTGACGTGGGCTCCAAGGTCAGCAGTATAATTCATTTTTTTCAGGATCTTTTTCTTCAGCATTCAACCTTCTCTCAACCAGGATCAGCTATTCTCCTAGATTGTTAAGTTCTGCAACAGTTCATATTGTAATTAATGCCTATAGACAAATAATAATAATAATAATAATAATAATAGGAATAATTCCTACAATAACAATAGGTATCCACAGATACTCTGTGAATACCTAATAATAATAATAATAATAATAATGCAACTTTACAATCTTTAACTTTATCTACAACGCTAACTTTATTCATAATTGACTGCTAAATGTAAATGCATTGAAATTAAGGTAGTTCAAAAAGGTAGGATATTACTCAAGTTTTTCACCTTCTTTCTTACTTTACCTCTTTTTCAGAAAGGCCAAGATGAATAGTGAGCCTTGGTGACATAGTTCTACTTCCTGAGGCATCCTCATATGCTTAATAAAGATGTCTCCTTACGCATGTTGTTCGTTTAGTTTGCCTAGAATAAAGTACATTTTCATTGGACTTCTCTGTGTCTCTCTGTGCCTTCTTCATCCGCACAATAACCAGGGGTTACAACTGCATACATGATAAAACAATCAGCATGCACTTTTTTATAATGGATTATCATACAATGACGCAGATTTATTTACATAGTTGTTAGCACATCTTCATATATTGAGTACACCAACCATGAAAATAGATAGACCTGTCATGTTTCTATAGTATTTGGTGAAAGTAGAAGAACATGAAATAGAGCTAATTGCTTCAGGCTAAAGTTTGTGGGCTACCATGAAATACAAGAAAGACAAATGTTCCTGGGTATTTTTCATGGTCATAACTGGTCACTGTTTCACCTGGTTTTCACCATGGTCAGTACATATTAGCCTATGATATTACATTTAGCTTTTACTTACCGAGTTACTTACCAAGTAGCCGTTTGAACTATAGCGCAGAATACAAGTGTAATATTAGCTAGACATTCTTAGCATGTAAGATGCAACATTGTCAGCTCTTAGCTTGGGAAGTTTTTTTCTTGGAAGCATTATGCGCGATATTACGGCACTTAAGAGCAGGGGTTTAATTAATAATAATGCTAAAGTTGCGAACAAACTGGAGAATAAACATACTATTTACTACTTTAATATTTGGATAGTTTACCGTAGACCAGGGGTCTTCAACCCTTTTCAGCCCAAGGACCCCTTGGTGGATAGAGAGATGGAGCAGGGACCCCCTATCAGATATTTTATAAACTTGTGTGTTGCGTTTTAGGCCTGGCCTATAATAACATATTCATAATGCCTTATTAACCTATTTATATACTCAGTTATAATGCTTACATTGGACCGCAGCACCGCCTGCAGGTGGTGGTAGAATCTCGAGGCCTAACTGTTACGAAGCGATCCGTTCTATTTCACACAGTAGTGTAGGTTTGTTATAAAAACGTAGCTAGTAATGTTAGTGGGCTAGTTATTAATGTTAGCACCTAGCTAGCTGTATTTTAGCCAACACGTAGCTTGCTAGCTAGCCAGCTAAAACGTTCTCTTTTTTGATGATGGTTGGTCACGTAGCATAACGCTGCAATGCATCATGGTTGCATGGGAATCTTAAATTGTTTTTGTCAAAAAATTTGCTTATTATTACCTATTATTGGTTGGAGTGTACCCAATATTTTATTTTTTGTCTAAAATATATTTTTCAAAATTTCACAAAAATTTGTTTGACATCCGAAAAGAATTGGCGGACCCCCTGCAGTACCTCCGCGGACCCCCTAGGGGTCGCGGATCCCCGGTTGAATATCCCTGCCGTAGACGGTTGTCTGCCTGCCTGTTTGTCAAAGAAAAAAAAAAAACAATCAGCATCAAGGTGAATATATATCCAATCAGCATCCAAGTGAATATATATCCAATCAGCATTAAGGTGAATATATATCTAATCAGCATCAAGGTGAATATATAGCCAATCAGCATCAAGGTGAATATATATCCAATCAGCATTAAGGTGAATATATATCCAATCAGCATCAAGGTGAATATATATCCAATCAGCATCAAGGTGAATGTGAATCGTTTGAGATTTTACATTCGTACTTTTCTCACAGGATTTGGCGTCACCTGTGTTGACAAGACAGCTACAGATGTTACTGTTGTTTTAAAGGAGGTATATGTAACACATTCACTGTACTAAATCATAAAATGACCATGATATTGGCACACAAAACAAGACAGCTACAGATGTTACTGTTGTTTTAAAGGAGGTATATGTAACACATTCACTGTACTAAATCATAAAATGACCATGATATTGGCACACATGCTGCAGCCATGGAAGCAAGCAAACGAACTGGATCAACTGTGATTGTACTAGATTCTACCCAACCTAAAAATCCTCTGCCTTTTTTCGAAAAAGCCATTCAAACAACATGGCCATTAATGGCCTATAAAGCCTTCCTGAGCTTCATCAGACACCAGCTGTTTGTAGGTAAACACAACCATTACCATGAACCATGAACACGGTGACTGGAGTTACATTTATTTAATTGGTGAATCCAATTAAATGTAGCCTACCTAATTAAAGCACCTTTGTTTCTCTTAGTAAAGTACTACTGTACTACTGTGGGGATACAGGCCTTCAAGAAGCATAGACCTAAAGATGTCCACATTGAAATTACTTTGCAAATGATTTTGGATTTTGTATGAACAGAAAAGTAGGCCGACTGATTATTTAGGCATTTTTATATAATACTAATTAAAAATATAACTTCTTTTTTTTTTTTATGTGTTCTGTCCAGATTTGGCATGAAGCATTATGGAAGACATGCTCCTATTTACAATTCAATTTACTATTGAAACATTATAAAGATGATTAAAACTAAAAAGACGCATGAATGCATTATGAAATCACCCTGCCCTTTTTGACCTTATGTCATCAATTGTTAAGTTTGACCTTATAAAAATGGCAGAAATGTGCAAAATACACCAAGAAAACAGCAATTTAAAATAAATAAATACATACATACAGCCATACCTTAAAAACTGTGCCCCTCTGTTCTGTGCCATATCAGTGGCGTATCTGAAGCACCGCTATCTAAAGCTGCTAAACAGGAGGGCTATAGGATGATAAAGCCATACATCAGCCAGGCACTGCTCCCCAGCGGGAATGAGGGCTAAGGAAGACAGCATAAGACAACCAAAGTACACATGGAGGAGGCTGGGTCTCACACTTAGCACCTCCTCAAGTGACCCTGGGCTAAAGACCGGTGGCGCTAACAATAGCAGCTCTAGCTAGTGGTCTGAAATGCGAGTTGGCTCTGCTTTCAAACCTGAAGAGTCAAGGTTCCTCGCACTTTCCCTTGTTGTGTAGTCGTTATCGGGCACAAGGACTTGTGGACAGCTGGGAATTGGACCTTTCATCGAAGGCTGCCGGTACCACGGTGCAAGGGCCTGGAATAGATTCCCGCGAGGGCGCATAGTGAATACGTTTAGAATTTGAGTATGTTGTTGGGTACATTGTCTTCTGTCATAGCAAGCGGCACATCTTGTCGTTGGTAAAGCTGAACAAGGCCCACACTGCTATGTATCAGACCTACATTTCGGTGGGTCTGCAGCTAATGTAGGCTGCCATGACAACAACAAACATCTATTTAGAATTGTTGAACTTTTTCAGTTGACCATGTCATGTGTCTATTCGCCATAGAAAGTAAAACCCTTGATGTTGTGGTGTAGGAGGTTTGTAGCGAAGGCTACTACTACTACTAAAGGCCTCAAACGTTGGCTAGGCCCACAGAACTGAGGGTCAAAGCCTTCACCCCCATGATCTCATGGTGAAATAGATTTGTATAAATAAATAGATCATCTAAACTATGAATCATCTTTTCATGCAACTTTACACTTAGCCAAGCTATATCTCTAAGGTTAAGATAAGATAAACTGTATTAATTCCAGGGGGTACATTTGGGAAACCTTAATCAGACCCTAATCCCTTAGGACAGTTCAAAGGTCAAGGAAAAGGCAGTGGAGGAAAGTAACGAAGTACATTTACTCAAGTACTGTACAAATTTCAGGTATTTGTACTTTACTTGGGTATTTCTATTCTCTTCTACCTTATACTTCTACTCCACTACATTTATCTGGCAGCTTTAGTTACTAGTTACTTTGCACATTCAGATTAAGAACACAAAATATAATCAATAAATAAATTATATTATTATATCAATAAGGCTTTATTGGTCCCCAGGAGGAAATTCACAAGCTACCCAGCAGTATGTAAAGTAATATATAAAATATATATAAATAAATTAAAATTAGCTCCACCTACCAGCTGCAACACTAAAGCTATGAACACATACATCAATATTTATAATCCAATAATATAATATATATTAATCTGAAATGGACCATTCTGTATAATGAGTACTTTTACTTTTGGTACTTGATATTTTTATGCTAATACGTTTGTACTTTCACTTAAGTAACATTTTCAATGCAGGACTTTTACTTGTAACAGAGTATTTCTACATCGTAGAAATACTCTAGTGTGTAGTGTGGTATGACTACTTTTACTTAAGTCAAATATCTGAGTACTTCCTCCACCACTGGGAAAAGGCATTAGGAGTAGATTGTGCCCTGTGTCATTGTTGCTGTCATTGTACACGTCAGTAAATGTCTCTCTTCAACGCTCTTCAACACCTGTTGCTGCCTCTCTTCATGTAAAGAGTGAAGTCCTTCGTCACAAGTTGACCCAATCCTACCCCTCCAAGCCTTCCAGTTAATCACCATCTCATGGAAGGCAGCCGGCAGGAATTTCACAGGGTTATCTTTGTGCTCAAGGATACAATGGGATGCCAGTAGGGAACGCTACGGGCACAAGGGCATTGTCGTGTGTACAGAGAAACCTTTCTTAGTCAGACCCTAGACCTGACAGGTCCATCTGAATTAAATGTTCCCGTCAATGTACTCTTTGTCTTTTGATTGCAGTTCATATTGACTGCTCAACTGTGAAAATACTAAACTATAAAAAAAATTCGCCAGTGATTTGTCATTCACGTTGTGTCTGCAACGTCACCATTTGTTCTATAATGTCGTTATTGTGTGTTGTCTGAGAAGAGTTACGACTTTTACGACAAAAAGTTCATGCTATCTCCACAATTGCGTCACCAAACAAAGAAAACCAAACACACTTTCATTTTAATTGTTTTTATTTCATGATTAATATTCACACCACTAGTTAACAGGTAATCACATTGAACATCTCTTTCATACAAAATATTCATTACATCTCAGTGTGAAGGGGGAGGAAGGTGGACCGGTTGGGGGAGGGGGAGAGAGGACGAGCTCTGTCTTGCAGGAGACACGGGCTCCATTTTGTCATTCCTCTGCATGCTCCTGCCATGGTGTGGGGGCCTGACAGAATAATACAATGGGGCACGTTTCACAATACTGAAAAGTACAGTTTCCTTTCCTTGTCTCCTCTTTACATGTTTGTATTATATTTCCAACCGCTGACGATGCAAACTTAAAATAAAGATGATGCCTGTAGTATTGGACAAGTCAATAAGTGAGCAACGCAACATGTAGTGTTTAGCAAATAAGAAATACAGCTCTAATCATTTAGACTTGCGATGCTACATTACATTACATTCCCCTTCAACTTCCCTTTCTTATTAAAACTTCAGCTTGAAAGGCTGAACATACCTTTTGTTATATTGCTTTGTCATTTTAGCGTCGTTTTAGTGTTTGCAAAGTGGACAAGTAAGCAAAAACTAGTTTTCAGTATTGGGAGGAGAAATGATGCCCAGAGGGTGGGATCCTGGGGCGCTCGGGGTACATATCTACCAACACTCCTTTTCTCTCCGGGACTCCACACTCAATGTCTTGCAGAAAGCCGCTGGAAACGAGACAAACTGAGAGGTTTTGATCGAGCTCAACATTTTTTAGAGGATGGAATTGGTCAATTTTTGGCATATTTTACTGTAATTAGGCTATTTGCTCTACTTTTCTCGTGACTTCTGAACAAATTGGCTGATGACCTTCCCTTACGATACTGGTGTTGGCAGATATGTCAGGGTGTCTTTTAAAGAAGCTGTCTATTCTCTACCACAGGCCAGACGATTATACACTGCTAGGTGTTAGTGTTTACAGGGGTGGCGGCAGTAGACAGGAATCAGGGCAAGGCAATGTGTGTCAGAAGCCCGGCCACAGTCGTCCAAATGTCCTTGGTTCTCCAAAATTCCATTGGTGTAATGTTGATGTAATATTGAAATATTTCATAATCATCATAATTTAATTTGATGGAATGGAAATGTGTGTAATATTGTTTGTGTATTATCAATTGCGAAAAAGCCTTCTTTCTTTTTTAAGACGAAGGAACAGATAATACAGCATGCGAAGAAAGACAATGTTTTTTGTCAGTTACAAATTTTGACTTTGATACTGTCGCGGCAGAGAACACACCGGAATCTGACACCCACAGTGCTCTCGCCCCGACTGTCTCACTTGGATCCAGCAAACAAACTGACGCTTCACTGTGATGAACACAGACATCCTCAAACATGTATTTCATCTCATCTCGCAATACAATACAATTTGTTTGTTTTTTTAAACATTCTTCGAACTCCAGCAGCCCTTTTTCTTGTGGGGGGGAAAAAAGGCAGACTCGGAAAACGAAAAGAAAAAGAAACACTTTTTCTCTTCCTTACATTTTTTTTCCTTCAATCGTAATTCTACTAAGTTTCCATGACGATAAAACTCCTTCGTCAACACCTACAAACACCCTGTCGAGATCCATAGTAGTTTTTTGTGATTTTTTTCCTGTTGTTTTTTAAATTATTATTATTATTATTATTATTATTATTTGTGTTACTTCGGTAGTGGTAAAAACGAGGTAAGTGTCTATATACAGGGGACGGTGAGAGGGACAACGCATGAGGACGTTTATAAAGCGCTAAAGGTCAGAGTTCAACACAAGTGAAAGTCTGTCCAAGCTACAGAGCGGGGGAACTCATAAGTCATAAATAACAACCCCTGTCCCTCCCTACCCTATATTTGAACCCTCCCTTTATATACACAACGCCAACTTGGTTTGAGCTTTAACATTAACAAAAGAATACCCTGACTAGACTAACTGGAACTTCACTAACTAGATGTTGGGTGAAAAATAACTATTTGGCTATCTAACTTTTGAAGTTATAGCTAGTGGACCAGGAGCTGCTCTGTCGCTTGAACAAAAGAGTATAGGGGAGCAGGGTGGAAAGCAAGGTGTCAGACTGTTATTGACCAACGGCACGACACCGCTGGCACGACACCCACAAGCACTAACCAATGAGCATCCACTAGCATGACCAGTGACCAATGAGAGGACAGGGATACCTACTGTATCCCTCAGAATGCACAAACAAATCCTTCCATTTAGCTGTAGGTGAGTACAACAAAGAGCTCCCGGACACGAGAGTACCACAGCTGTTTTCTATTGTTTCTAGGTCTATATACACAGATAGCTCTAAGGACCATTCAAAGTGCCTTTACTCCAATTGTACTTCAAGAAGAAGATTCACATTTTTGTTTTCACAAGAGTCACACCGATTTGCTATATATGTCATTAATTTTTTTAGCAACCCATTGAAATGTGTTTAACAGGAACAACGCCTTATTAAGTATGCTCGTAAGGTGCTTGTATGCGTCTAGTCTTTATTGTAGTTAATTTGCTATCTTGCTCATTGATTATCAGTGCTACATCTAAACTGAACGATTAAGACTGTTTAGCTAACCCTGACTGCACACGCTCACAGCACGTAGCAGACAACAACATAGTGAAATACAGGAAAGCAGCTTTGTCCATCGAAAAGGAACAACATCCTGTCTAGAATCAAAACACATAAGACAGGGGCATTTTAGTTTCAAGAAGGGGGTACTGTACATTGCTAATATATATTTTCTTATTTTAATAGTATTCATGGTCCCAGAAATAAATGTCACTTTATGCTGTGGCCATCAAAAAGCAGGCTTCTTAGAAGAGCAACATTTTTTTTCTGCTGTGGTTTGCAGTCGTCGTGGTAGTGATGCCCAAAGCCAGACTATCAGTGTTCTAGAGGCTAATTAGCACCCTCTACAGGCTGCACCCAGTAACAACACTTCACACATCTGACACTACTTCGGCAAGAGGCCTCAATCACAACTGACTAAACCAACTGACTAAACCAACTGCTACTATCGGTCATCAAAGCATAATGCATAGAATTGAGTGACAGAATTTCCAGGGGTTGCTGCTACTATGTCGTTTTAAATAAATATGGGCTTTGTTCTACAAAATTATATCACAGTGTTGACTTACTAAAGCTTAGACTAGGGGACATAAGGTGAATCCAGTTTTGTTGTGTGCAATGTACAGAGAAAAAAAGAAATTGTTAAAATGAAAAGAAAAAAAAGAGTTATTATATCAATCAATTTCAATCTAGTGTGTTGTTTTTTAAATAATCCTTTTTTTTTTTACAGAGATCTATATTTGTCAAGACAGAATTGTTTTCTAAATTTGGTGATGGGATATTTTCCATGGTCACACCAGGCCAATCTTTCAGCAGTATTATATTTCAAGACTATTTTAAACATCCAGAGACATTTAACGAAAAGACAGACAACCAACAACTGTAGTGTTTAGTCTGTGCTATATATATGCACGGTACCTATCACTATACGTATCACTTTTGATAATGAAATATATATATAGCCGGGAGGCAAATTAATTGAATTGCTACAAAGTTGATGTGTCAAAGTGTCTCAAGGTAGCCATTGCATACAGCACAACAATTGTACACCTCAAGCAGGTTGCCAGCTAGCACTATGCTAGCTGCTAGCTACACATGACTTGACACGTGATGAATGAGTGAAGCTTCAGTGTGATTACATGTACTACTTAGTATGAAATGTTACAGCTCTCTATGGACATATGGTTATTGCCTATATGCTTCCTTTAAGCCAACAAAGTCCTCACTAATCCGATCCAAGTCTCTTTATGTCCTTTCGTTTTTTCCTTTCTGGGCGCGCGTGTGCATGTGTATGTGTGTGTGTGTGTGCGCACGTGCTGTAGCCAGTGAACAGGTAGCGGCATGAAGAGGTTGTTGTCATGACGACCTGTGATGATGATTATATATATTAGGGGGACTCCACGACGACACAGCTCATTAGCAAGTACTCAGCAGAGACGATACAGAGCCGCTTTGATTCTGACTATAGAATTGTACTGTAGCGTACTCTGGTTTGTGCGTGTGTGTGTGTGTGAGAGGATGTCTCTGTGCACAAGGTGTTTGTATATGTGTGTGATGTCTCTGTGCATTTGTGTGTGTGTGTGTGTGTGTGTGTTCTCTCACTGTGTCTATATCTCTGTTTGTAATACAGGCCTACATGTGTGAAGAAAACAGCCACTTGCTTTACAAACAGGAATCTAAAGCACACAAAATATAGAGAGTTCTGTGCTCCATCTTTGTGCCTCACTCACCAGGAAGTACCTACAATGAATCAATGGCAGCTGTCTGTCTGTCTGTCTGTCTGTATGTCTGTCTCTCGGAACCACAGTGGACAGCGGAATTCACACTGAAAATAAATACATTAATAAATATCACTTTTAGGGGCGAGTTGAGACTCATAATGATATTTCAGGGCCTATACTTGCTGAACTTGCTGCAGTGGCTGCAATTTCCCGTCTGGGATCAATAAAGTAGTATCTCATCTTATCTCATTGTATTAACCCCCCAAAAACAACAGGATACACACTGATGATGTACAGCATGCCTCCCAATTGATTTTGCCAACGTAGAGTGCTAAATCACGGCCAGTCGCTGTTCACAGGGCTGTAAAACAAGAATTGAAGCACTTTCTAGAATGATCTTTCCTCAGTGTCTCATGACCTCTAGCTGCCTGTTAGCACAAACCACAACGCACAGAACCAAATACAGGTGGAAACACAGCACCACAGCGAAGCTACGCTAACCAAGTAGAGTTTGCTGCAGAAGTGGTAATGTAAGTAGGCCTATGAGAGAAGAGCGTAAGTAGAGATAAACTATGACGTCATCGCTGGTTGTCCTAGCGACTGGAATGTGCAGATTTAAAGCTACTTGTCCTGTTGTTGGTCTTAATGGGTTAGCCACTTAACTCAGTAGCTAACTAACTAGCTAGCCTTTAGCTTGTTGGGGAAAAGGACTGAAGAATTGTCCAAAGAGACCAAGGGGGGAAAGATTTGGTGTCCCAGTCTAAGAGAGTGAATACTCGTGACGGTAATGGTAATGGTAAATAAAGTGTAATATACAGCCCCAGGGAACTAGCAGATCTACACCCGAGCAGCAGTGGAACTGGGGTCAGAGTTCAGAAGCTCAGATACAGGACAGAGGAGTACAGTGAGAAGCATAGAGACTGGTTATATATGCGTTGACTGAATCTAGTCTAGTAGATGTATGTGAAGTTACTCCTCCGTAGACACTGTGAACATGTACACAAGTCAGGAGTTCGAGGTGGACTGTGGAAGATATTTAGAGGGTGTTTTGTTTAAACCTACTTGTTGGTTGTTTAAGTGAGAAGAAGACAGTGGTACCAGAAACGGGGAAACACAGATAAACAGGATGTGTTTCGTTCCTACTGTGGAGGAGAGTGAAAGGTAAATCGAAGGTCACCACAAGGTCAAACGGTGGGAGGGGTTTTAGCAGAACGCTGGCAGGTGGACCGCCCACTATGAGGCAATTGGTCGGTTCGGTGCTGCAGTGGGCGGGATGAAGGACCGTGGTTGGTTGGTTTGTTGTTGTCGGTGGGCAGGAGGGCAAGCGCCGTTTTCCCGCCAAAATCTTAACCGCTGGGACTCAATCTTTTGAAGGAAACAAAAAACGGAGGGAGTTGAAGGAAACATAAATGGAGGAACGGAAAGAAAGAAAGATCATTAGAAGGGAAGTAAATGAGCTAAAAGATCAATTGTTTTTTTAAATTAAGACGCAAATCAAAAATTCATTATTCACATTTAATGATAAAATGTGTGTGTGTGTGTGTGCATGCATGCATGTGCGTGTGTGTGTGTATGTGTATGTGTATGTGTGTGTGTGTATGTGTGTGTGTGTGTGTGGGGGGGGGGGGTATGTGTGTGTGTACATGCCCGTGTGTGCTATCTTACTTGTCTCCGTCATTTGTTTGTTCAGGCTAAGGGGCTGATTCAGTCCATCACCCCCAAAAGGAGTGCTGGGCATGGGCTCCTTCACCCCGTTCTCCTTAGCAACACTTCCTGGTGCCGCCGCCGCCGCCTTGGCAACACTTCCTGGTCCTGTCATCGGTGCTGTGATTGGGGGTGTCAGTGCTTTGTTTTCAGCTTTCTCCTGCATAGAGAAGCATGTTAGCTTACAGACGGGCCTCCATGTAGCACACAGCCGCCATACCGACAGTAACAAAGGCTACAAGATATAACGTGTAAAATGATACAATGTGTGTTTTTCATGTTGTTGATGCAGTATCCCAATCTCTGCTGCTGTAAATAAATTTTGTAGTATACATGAGGAAATAAACAAGAAATATGAAAGTGAAAGTGAAAGCAAAAGTTACTTATACTTGATATATATATATATCATATCATAATATAAATAAATATATTATATTACATTATCACTTCATTAAATATGAGCCAAAGACAGGGAGTCGAACAAGTACTACTGCTCCACCTAGTGGCGTAAATCTGACAAAGCAGAATGACTCAGCACTTGGCAGACAACATAATGCCGCTATATCTATATCTATATCTCTATATCTATATATATATAGATATATATATATGTTCAGCCCTAACCTTGTGTCCATTGCTGGCTCCGCTGTTGGGTGGGTCCAATCCCACATTGTCGAGGGATCCGATCTTAGACTTCGCTTTGATGTTCATTTTATGAGACTCAATTTTCACGTCACCACCCCCTGTATTTGAAAATAGGAATTGAGGCTAGCTTAGTACAGACAAAGCATATCTAAATAGAAGGGAACAGGAGAAGGGAGGGGAAGAGAGAAGAGATGAAAAGAGGAGAGGGGAGGAGAGGAGAGCTGACCTGGCTTATGTTTGATGTTGTCCTTGGAGCCACATTTGGATGTCACCTTGCTCAGGTCCACCTTCCTATTCAGAATCTGCACCTACATAGAGAGAGAGAGAGGAGGAGGACACAAAAAACATCCATAGTTAACTCATTCACAAGGACGTCACACACACTGAGCACACACTCAGCAATCACATCAAATCATGTCAGGGCTCGCATTTTGTTAGCGATCACATGTTAGCAATCACACATGTTAGCGATCGCGTCATGTTAGCGATCGCGTCATGTTAGCGATCGCGTCATGTTAGCTCGACAAGCTACAACAAAGTGCAAAGAGGAACCAGCACTGCAATGAATGGGCTCATCAACTGGAAGTGTTTTAGTGTAGTTTGGCTTACCACAGGTTCTTTGGAAGGCATGGATGATAGGATTGTTTCTGGGGGACGGCACTTGAGGTAGGGCTGAGATGCAATGCTCTCATGTTGACCCAGCTATACGCCTTCCCGTTAGAACAGACTAGACCTCTATCAGAGAGGCTTGAACTTGTCTGTTTCTGTATACATCCCTTGCACTCCTAACCTTCCCTAGAAGTAAGGCGCCTTCTTCTGTGTTCCTTCTCAAGAGTTAACAGAAGTTTTTGCCCTTTGGAGGGCTAAGAGTTGGTGTGTGAATCCCTTTGAGACTATAGCTGTGATTAAGGGCTGTACAAACAACATTGGCGTCCTTGACTTTAAATCGAGCCACGGAATCCACAGCTCTCACAAAGGAACCGAGGTACATTTCTGACCCAAATCAAGCACATTTATGCAAAATCTACATCAACAAAGGTAAATTCTACCCTTACTTGTTAGGCCTGAGTATCAAGTAAACGATAAAAATAGAGCTGCCCTTCACTGTCAGTGAATAAATGTAACCCGGGCAGCGGAGCTATCTGGGCTAAAGCTAATTCTGGCTATGGGAGTCTATGGGAGTGTGCCAGAGTCTGCCTCCAGCTCTGCCTCTACTTACGTTGCCCCCACCAGGGACATGTTTGATATTGTCCTTGGAGCCACAGCGAGACGTGACGTGACTGAAGTCCAGCTTTTTGTGCACTATCTGAACCTACAGACAGACAGACAGACAGACGTGCCGACACCACAGACACACAGACAGAACAAAGCAAGCAGGTGTAAGAGGCAGACAGACACGGCCACGAGACAAGCAGACAAACAGAAAGGAAGACAGAAAGAAAGAAAAAAAACAGTGCAGTGAAAAGAGCAGATCAGCCAGGTTACGTTAATAGGAAACAGTAGCACGTATGGAAGAGATTTTGTCATTAAATTCCTAGAACTAATGTTTATTCTGATTAAGTACTGTATATGCCGCTTTGTTAACATAGGGTTAATATATTAGCAGAAGAGAAAGGGATATTACTTTAGGGATATTTTTGTACCATATCTTTCCAGATATAGTACAAACATATATTCAGTAAGCCCACGAGAAAGCATGCTAAAGCATAGATGTATACAACAGCACTACATTACAGATAATCCAAATATAAAACTATTTAATGACACTCGAGAAGGTACCCATTTAATAACAAAACATCTCTTCCATGAACCAACACAGATGAGAGGAGAGGAAAGAAAGAGGGGCCAGGACTGGATGACAGAGAGCCTAGTGGTGAGACAGAATACTGCAGACAGTACAGCTGGGACTAAGCCAATCTGATGTCATCGACGTGCCGAATCCATAGCAACGTGTAAGAGGGGGGGGGGGGGTAGGGGGAAGCATTCCTCCAATGAAACGCAAGCTTCTTTTCTCCCCTCTTTCCTCGTGTTCTCTCTCACTACCTCAAATAGACCATGTGCATAAACCAAACCACCACCACACACCTGGTTAGAGGACAGGGTGACCTTGGAGGTCTGGGAAGGTTTTTCTACTAACAGACTGCAATCTCACAGGAGAACCCCGCTGTCATTTGTTAGCCTATAATAGTGCCGTTTCATGTGGGTGTGTTTGGCCAGGATGCCACCTCCCTGCTAAATGGACCGCGGCGAACACACAAAAGCCTGTATGCTCCGTCTCTCTCTGCTATCCACGTCTCCAGGATGAAACGCGCGTGTGATGACGCATGTGCTACCGACAAGGGATGACTCACCCGGCTGTTGCATGACAACGCACACACGCACACAGACACACACGCGCGCGCACACGCGGACGCACGCACACATAGCGGCAACAGTGGTTCATGAGTAGAATTGAGTTCTGTTTGTTTGTTTGTCTATTGCTACTTCTTATGTATTTTCTTTCGTTCTAATATGGCCTCACGTGAAATCCTTTTTGAATCCTCGTGAAAGGGCACCGCTGGCACGACCACAGCTGGTTCTGAATCGGCGGTTAGCTCGCCTCAAAGGTTAATTAAAAGTGATCTTGTTTCCCTGTGGGTTTTAAAGGAGAAAGCTCTGATGTAACTACATATGAATGACTACAGTCTCATTGGAAAGTATCTTGTATCCAAGTGCTACAGGATGAGTACTACTATGATACTACTAAGTATATTACCAACATAGTACCTAGTTCTACTCCAAAATAACGTTTTTCAAATCTTTTCAAATACATTTTGAGTGTAGCTTCACTCAGATTTTGTATGTATTTTTGTCCTGACGATATGAAAACAAAAAGTATAATAATAGTATAATAATTAGTTAAATGATTAATTAGGGCAATTAAATGAAACCCTATATTTAACCAAACCTGATGTCTTATGAATTCCAACGGGATAATCTACCTTGTTGTGACCATAAGTGTCATGTGACCAAAGTGTCAGACAGAGTGTGCTTCTGGGTACATTTAAACTACTTTCATGACACCCCCC
>OOFB01037613.1:9919-20212 GCA_900323305.1 Trachyrincus murrayi
TCCCACTCTCCCACGTATTGACTGCACTGCAACATATTTAAAGGGCCATGTACTGTATTCTGAGGGCGTTACTGGATTTTGACAACTAAAATACATATGCCAAATATTGATTCCACGCATATACCACGAAAATCACATACAACTGCAATTATTGTCGCCAAATCCAATGTCTTACAGCTGTGCTAGACCGTTAAGATACAACAACATTTACAATAGGCTACATGTGTAGATGCAGGAAAGAGGAAATAAATAGCTTACCCGTGCTGCTCATGGTGCAAATATGCGGATCCCTCTGAACAGCAGATGTACAATAAAAAGGTAGCCCCACTATATCAGTCTTCCAATTCAATGTTTAGCGTTACAAGCATGTAACGTTGCACGGAGGGTGCCAGTCGACGAGCTCGCTAGTCTTCGCCTTAAGGCATAAAACGTGTCAACATCTGTTTATAATTTTTTGTTAAAAGAGAGCAGTACTGTCTATACAGTCGAACAGCCTCCTACCAACAAGAGCAGGCTGGGTGTGGGCGCACATAAACTGCTACGCTGCTTCAGCATCCTTGCAGCCAGGTGCCGAATAGCGCGTCTGACAGCTTCACTGCGTTGTGCGAGGACATGGGAGTTGTAGTTTTTATGACGGAACAAAAAAGCCATTTGAATCTGTGGGGCATGGTGTAAGGATTATATCTGGACTACAACCAATTGCTGCGAGCCCGCGACGCAATGTAAACGCTGCAGCATATTGTAGTGTTTGCGCGTGCTAGAGGCAACAAGAGAGACTTTGTGGGAATGAAAGATTATTTCTCGTTTTGTCACTAAGGGAAAATAATTGCCTGAAAGACCATATTTAAACATAGCCTATAATTCATGTTAACACCGTTTATGGATTGACACCATTTATGACACTTTACCATATAGGCCTATCCATTGTTACATTAAGATGTAACTATATGGTTTAGTTGTTAAATTGATATTATTGCTGAATAATAATAATAATAATAATAATAATAATAATAAATACATACCTATGATACATAATACACAACAATACATAATAATAATACATAATAATAACAAACAATAACAACAAAACATTAAAATTAAATTAAATATTAAAATATTTAGCCATTATTTCACATTATATAATTATTATTATTTATACATATGAAGAGTAGGTTTACATCTATTACAAGCTATTTTACTTTAGGTAGTTACAGTATAGCGACCGTAGATAGTGAGAGGATGTAGTAAATGTAGTGTTCTTCTGCCACCTGCTGAGGCAAAATGGTAAAACAACAGAAATAATCTCGCTACTTGATGGTATATTTTTGGTTACCGTTTATTATATGAATTTTATTTGAGTCTGATATGACATTAACGCCAAATAATCTATTAAATGTATTTTAGCTCTTCATATAATGGAAACAAACAGTATAATAACAAATGCATATTGTACAGACGCGACTCGACGTCATATCTACGCGACACTCACCCATGCTTTCAGCTTGTCCTGCATGCTGCTCAACTCCTCAGCATACACATTCAATCTTTAAAACATGGTCGATGCGGACAAAAACGATGAAAGTTTCGGAATAGAAGTTATCCTCCCAGACGACGGGAAGAAAGGCCCACCATGTCCGCACGGTAGGGCTGTTTTTGTTGCTCAAACTAGGTTTACTTTACTTTTCACGTCGCCCAATAGAAAAGTACTTTTCCATGTTCTGACAGCTTTTGCGGTTGATTGTCCTTTTCTTTGACCAGGTCCCACCTTGCTCTTTGAGAAGGTGTGTGCTGGGAACAAGGCAGGCAGACGGTTTTATGCCTGCTCGGCTTGCAGAGATCGGAAAGAATGCAATTTCTTCCAATGGGAAGATGATAAGGTGGGTACTAGGACTCGCATCACACTCATTTCCCGGCCTCTGCACTGTTGCGTTGTAACGTGGCACCGTTGTGGTTGATATTAAAATTGTTTTCAACTCGCCATTGTCCGTCAGGTTAGCGATGTCAGACGCTTGGCAAGAGAGGCGGAGAATCGGTCCAAAGCCCCCCCTTTTAGCCAGCAGCAGTACCGTGTCAGGTAAGAACCAAAAAAGCAATCCTAACCCCTAACTAGGTCTATACCATACTTGCGATCCTGTAATGTCTGTAGGCATCCTTGAGCAAGTTGCCTTATCTATCTATCTATCTATCTATCTATCGTGTGTAGCCTAGTATGATGTATATCTTAGTAGTTTGTAGTTTGAATAGAACATTAGTTTGTTTTTAACTTAATTCAGAGCCAGCACAACCTCTCTCATGACCGCTGTGGACCAACGTCAAACCCACCACTCTCCCCTCCTCCTCCGCCTCCTCTCTCCCAGGTTCAGGAAGGTGGCCTCCCAGGATGACAAGCTCTTCTGCAAGGACTGTCAGCTGCTGCTCCTCTCTGATGAGCACCTGGCCCACGGAGCTCACAAGGTCATCAGGGTCACCGTGTCTCAGCTGCGTCGGCCCACCGCGCTGCTGCGACCCCTGGAGAGCAAGAAGAGCAACGCCCAGTACCTGTTCACCGACCGCAGCTCCCACTTCCTGCTGGACGCCCTCGCCGCGCTGGGCTACAGGAAGCTGCTGTGCGTCGGAACGCCAAGGTAAAGGCGCGTGCGCGGGGAGAGATCACGACAGTTGGATGTTTAAGTGTTTTTAGAGATGATTTATGAGTGGTGGCCAAATTAAACATATTTATGGTTGATTGTTAGCGCTTTAGCGGTGTCGCAAAGTCGAGAAATTTAAGATGTTGGATGTTGTAATTGAATTGTGATTAGAAAGTAGATTAAGAAATGCATTTAGTCTGGTATTATACCTTAAATTACCATATTATACTTTAATTAAGTACTCTGGGTTGGATAGTTTTCTAACAAGTCAAGAAACCGGATCTGTACAGAACCATGGTGCCCGTGGCATTGAACTCTTAACTACTTGCTTTAAGTGGTTAAGAGTTTAGAGCTTTTAGAGAGTTAGAGTGCAAGACGTTTTTATTTAATCGATACAGCTTCTTGCGCCTTCCTTATTAGCCAGTTATGACTAAGAACAATCAGTAGGACATTGTTTATCAATGCAAATGTTTTTCACTTCTTACTATTGATCTAAAGGGAACTTGGATACTTATCATTACTACATAACATTAGGATATTGTACCATACATTTTGTTTTTCAAAACCCTTTTTTGACAACTTGAAGAGATGTTTTCATTGCAAGTGCAATTTGAACATTAGTTTAATAACTAATGTCTTTTTGTTCCAGACTCCAGGAACTGATCAAGATGCGTAACCTGGAGGGGAACCACGAAACCATGGAGAGCCTTCTGCTAGATATCGACTTCAGGTCTGGTCTTTTAATCTACATTTACATCATTCTACATCATTCATCATTTAGCAGACACTTTTATCTCAAGCGAAAAGAAACGTACTGAGGGTTATTCTTTTATTCATTGTTTATTCATTGGTGCATCAAAACAAAGTAATCTAAATCCAACACAAGTGCTATAGGGAAGTATACAAGCCAGTTAATGAGATGTTCTGGGAAGAGGTGGGTCTTTTAGATATCTTTTTGAAGATGAGGATGGCTTCTGCAGATCGCATGGAGCGAGATGGCGCATTCCTCCATCGAGGTACCTCACACAACATCTCTGCCGTTGTTGTCATACAAGGAGTGGACAGGACTGTACATCTTGGCAATGGAAAACAAAATAGACAGCATTATAATGTTATTGCTAAGCAGTTAAGTGGCGGTTACCGGCCCATCGCCAGGTCGCAGATCTCCACGTGATTGGCCCACGGCTGGGCGGCAGCGGCCGGCTCCAGGAGGCACACGGCGGGGTACAGCGGCTCGGTGAATTGGTGGTGCGCCCGGTCGAACACGGGCGTCAGGGCGGATGAGAAGCCCTGCAGCAGCTCCATGCTCCCGGCGTCGTAGAACAGCAGCTGGCCTTTGTCGTAGTTCACCCACACACCCACCCGCCCCACTGGCCGCGCCCTGACCCCCATGGCCACACTGCGGTCATTGTGCCAGGCGGCCAGCTGTCCGTCCCGCAGCTCCACGCACCACGAGTTGCGGTTGCGCCCCAGCTTGGATCCCTTGTCCCGCCCCTTCCTCTTGAGGCAGCCGTAGGCCACGCCCACCGCCCAGCCGCCGGCCCCACCGCCACAGCAGCGCACGTCCACCTCCCAGTAGCTCTGGCCGGTCGCCACGGGAACGGAGCCCAGTGCGCAGCACACCCGGTCGAAGCGCAGCGGGTGCTCGTCAGGCGGCTGCGCTGTGTGGTTGGCGGGGGTCAAGAGGCACATCCCGCGCCCGTCCGCCGTCACCGAGAGGGAGGGGTGGCAGGTCTGTCTGTTGAAGGTCACCGGGGTGGAATCTGTAATCAATAGTTTTATTTCTTTATTTATTTGACCTTTTACCACACACACAACAGGGTAAACCTCACTCCCAATGCATTCAGAACGCTATACATGCTGCCGCCGCGTGGCTACCGTTGTTTAGCTTAGCTTAGCTTAGCTTGGCGGTTAAATTCCCAGCAATCACAGGGTCATTCCCTGGTTTGAACCCCCTGCCCCTGTGGTCTGTAAGAATCTGTGTTAACAGAAGCATGGAGGTATTATAATTATGAGTAGTAATATTAAACTGCTTCTACTACCAAGTTTGGGTATCAATCTGAACATGTTGATGTGGCGCCGAGGCACACCCCCCTCCTACCTAGCAGCAGGTTCTTCCTGGGCAGCTGGGCCCTCAGCTCCTTGGAGACAGAGCACAGGGCCCTCAGGAGCCTCTTGAACCGCCCCTCGTTCAGACGGATCTTTGCCTCGGACGCGTCCGGCTTCTTGAACCTTGAGCGAAGGCGCAGATAATGGCAGGTTTTAGAGGCAGGCCAAAGACGGAGACTGTGGTGGTGTGTGTTATAATAAGAGCACATACCTTTGGTTTTCAGGGGGGCCCAGCTGAAAAGAGACATACATAGTTGTTGATATATAGTAAAACATTACACAAATTATTCTCATTTGTGATGTCACTTAATAGTAAACAATTCAATGTCTTATGTGCAGGTAATGGCACACAGGTAATATTGCAGTACACAAGAGATTAACTGGCCTATTCAGAAAAAGAATTCCCTCACTTATTGCCAGGGCTTTATTTTTAATGTATGAGCTTAACTTAAATTTCCATATGACTTCAAATGAAGTGGATCTGCGTCCCCGTCCGTCCCCCCCGTTTCTGCACATTATTTTCTCTACCACCGACCTCCATGGCGCTTCCATCGGCGGCGTCCCGGCCGGCGTCTCCGCCCTCCCCGCTCCGTCGCAGTGCTCTCTGGACAGAGTCGGCAGCCCTCCTCACCTGGGCCAGGTGCTGCTCCCAGCTGCGGGTCACCTGGTCCAGCCGTTCTCTGGTCCGCCGCAGGTCCTGCTCCAGGGAGTCCACCGTAGCACGCTCGTCCTCCCGCAGCACCGCACGCATCTCCTCGAAGTGCTCCTGCACTTGCTGCTTCATCACCTCCGCGCTCCTCTTCGTCAGGAGGAGGAGGAGGAGGAAAAAGAAGAAGAATGGCGACAAAACGAAATAAAACATGGGAAAAAACAAAAAGGAACGATGTCGGGTGAATGCCGAAAAATTAAGAATTTGAACTGGAACTACTAGTAGAACTACACCCCCCAGCACACAGTCAAACTCCACTTCCTCTTTTATACTTCCAAACATGTGGCTCTACTCGGTTCTACTTGTATCAAGCAATTCCCCTTTTATTTATGTTTTTATACACTGGGGTGATTTAGCATTTTAGGCTAACATTAGCTCTGGGTGCTAATAATCTGGTCATTCTCTATTGGGATAAGCGGTAGCATGGAAGGCCAGCGGTGGCGGGGGACTCACGGAGAGGTCGGTCTTGCGTTTCTTCAGTGAGTTGATGTGGGCCTCTGCTTTAGACCTCTCCGCCTGGAGCTCCTGGACCCGTGACGCCAGGTGGTCCTGCAGGAGAGTTATCAGCTTTATTCATTTAGGAGACACTTTTATTCAAAGCAGTATGCAGGTCGATTAGGAGCAGGAAGAGGGTCGGGATCTTGCCCAACATCCTCTTGGCTGGGGTTCAAACACGCTAGGCACCAGTACACTATCCTGCCCCACATTAACTTGTAACTATAAAACCATAACTATAGAAAAAAAGTGTTTTTATAGTTCATTAAAGGTCTTGAATAAAAAAAAAACGTATAAATAGACTACCGGTGAGGGTTGTATGGCCTTGGCCAGCTTCCGTAGCAGTTTTGGGGAGCGGGGGAATGGCTGAACCACTTGTTCGCTGCCAGAGTCCAAAGACGAGAGGTAAAGTGTTTCGAGTTGCTGTACACCCATGTCACCAGCAGGGGTGGCCGCAGCCCCACTCTGGCCTTTCGGGGACGTTTTTAGGTCCATTTCTGTGGAGAGAAAAGCAGCAGAAAGAAATGTCAATTTCAGACCATGTTGCTTTGTGGGGTTTTCGACAACCATTTTATATACGTGTTCGTGAACCGGTACTAGACACTGCAAATATTGTTTTTAAAGAACAAACCAGTTTATCAGGTTTACATGGTGTTACTTTAGTTCTCCCAAAAACCTAAGAGCTGCCTTGCATCACACTGAATTGAAGTATAAAGTATTTACAAGTGCCAGTTAAAGTCAATTATCAGTCAAAAACACTGAAAATGTACTTGACACATATTCAGATGTATGCAAATTGTCGAAAATCAAGTCAATTATTGCTACTTGCCTGTTGCCGTGTACTCTTTCGCCGTTTGTATAAAGATTGTGCAAGAGCGAACTGTAGCATGGGTGTGTTTCTGTGCAGAGCATACTGTAGCGTGGGTGTGTTTCTGTGCTACAAGCCAAGACGTGTGCTAAGAAGTCTTAGAAATGTAAAAACCCTGCTCACCTGATCACACCTCTATTGATTTTTTTCTTCTTCCTAATCCACAAGGGAATTTGTTCAGACTTGAGTTGCGGTTGTTGGTCCATATGGCGCTAAACACTGTAGCGTTCGCTAAGAAGTCTTAACATCAGCATATGTTCAGACAGGCATTGTGATGAGGAACAAACCCTTAAAAACCCCAAAAGCTTCATTAACAGGAGTATGAACATTAGGTTATATAACTGTTACATAATGTGGATGAAACGTCATGTGGTTTTAGTTTTTGGTGAGTTGCATCTCATAGCAAGTCTCCCACTTATCTAAACACCACCTCTTGTGCTATTGTGTGACATTTCTCATTTCAGGTACGCCCAGTTCTACAGCAAGGATGAGTTCTGCCTCTACAACATGTTCAACCACCACTTCTTTGATGGCGAGGTAGGCCTCTTTAACCCTTGTTGACCTCTTTGACCTTTTAACCTTTGACCCTTCCCCTCGTGTCGTTTTACTAACTCTTATCATCCAATCCGGTGCCCCTGTCCACACCAGGCGTCCCATCAGGTGCTGGGGGCGTTTCTCAAAGAGGCTGATGGACAGAAGGTGGTGATGGTGGCTGATCCGCCATTCGGGGGTCTGGTCAAGCCGCTGGCCAGCAGTTTCTCTCAGATCGCACAGACGTGGAAGAAACTGCAGAGCCCTGGTTAGATCCAGCATTTTGCTCTTTAAAAGTTGATTTGAAAACGTAATTGTTTTCTTCTTCACTGCATCATGATTGTATTATGATAAATATTGGTTTATTTAGTTGGTGCATATTTTTTTTTTTGGAGTGAAAGATGCATGTTAAAATATAAAATGCTTTTTTGAGGCTTACTCACTGCGTGTGTGTGTTTGTGTGTGTGTTCTTGTGTGTGTTTGTGTGTGTCCAGACAGCACCAGTGCAGACCTGCCCATGATCTGGACCTTTCCGTACTTCTTCGAGCCACGGATCCTGGAGTGCCTGCCGTCCCTGGTCATGCTGGACTACCAGGTACCAGAACCTTTACAGTAGCACCAAACCCCAGCAGAAACCAAGGCTACGGTAAGACGGAGTAACTCGGTAATCCCTCTCCCTGCAGGTGGACTACGACAACCATCCCATGTACAAGCAGGGCAAGGTGGGCCGGAAGCAGACCCCCGTACGGCTCTTCACTAACATCCCCCCAAGAGACGTGGTGCTGCCCAAGGAGGAGGGCTACAAGTAGGCTCTCATTATTACAGTATATCCTGGGTTGAGGGTGTGGTGTGTGTGATTCATCCCGTCTCTATTTCACTCCTCATTTTTCCTCTACTACTCATCTCCTCCTCTACTCTTTCCTCCCCTCCCCTCCCCTCCTCCTCTTGGTACCAAAATGTGCTCTGGTAATTTTCTCTTGTAAATGTCTGTTCTTTCTTTCTCCCTGCCAGGTTGTGCTCTAAGTGTGACCGCTACGTGTGGTCCCTGAACAAGCACTGCGCCAAATGCAACGTGTGTCCGTCCAAGGTACGCCGCCGCCCCCCCACTCAGCCGCAGACGCGCATTTAATCGCTCCGATGTGGGGGAGTGGCATGTGGATGTGGGCGGGACCCTTTTCTGAAATCCTCACGCCATTGATTGGATAACGTTGTTTTCCGTCTCCGCAGGATGGCCGCGAATGGAAGCACTGCACGGCGTGCGAGAAATGCGTGAAGCCATGTGAGTGAGAGAGACATTGCAGCACTTAGCAAAAAATGTACACATTTCATTTGGGGACAAGAATGGACACGTCCCATTTCCAGTAAAAAAAGAAAAACATGAAATGGAGTGTTTTAACCGTCTTGCCGCTCCTCCCCAGCATGGAAGCACTGCCAGACGTGCGGGCGCTGCGCCCTCCCAGACCACCCCTGCACTACGGAGACCGGCGCCCCCGCCGGCTGCTTCAACTGCGGCAGCCTGGAGCACAAGCGCCGGTCCTGCCCCCAGCAGGACGGCCGCAGGCTCAAGATGTAGGTCAACACATTCACGCTGAATCCTTAGTTCTGCGCACGTCGCGTCGGGGGCTGCCTGCATTTATAACTCCCGCGTCACATTAAAGTGGACACAAGGGGGCAGTGTGGCGTTTCCCACCACAAATGTACATGAACCAGAAGACAGTCTGCTTTAGTCACATGGCTAAAGCTGTGAGCATAACTCGACTATAGTTAGCAGTGAGCTAATTTGTAACCCCTGAATTTTTCATGTGTGTGTTCATGGGTTAGGAGTGGGGGCAAGCCGGGGAAGAAGAACAACAACAACAACAACAAGAAGAAGCCGGGTCAGCAGGCTCGCTTCAAGCACAAGGCCAGTCACCGGTCAGGGGCCGCACGACGCACCAGGCGGGACGCCACTGCCGCCCAGAAGAAATGACTAATTTAGTCACACCGCATGACACTGTAGCTGTCCTGTTGGCCATCTTAGGACCTCAAGACCTCTCTCTCTGATTGGCTTAAGTTGTCAGATGACCCTTGCATTGCATGTAACATCTCCTGGCAATAAATGTATTTGGTGATGTGATTGTGTTTCCCATGTCAATGATGGTGTCTTTCCAATTGTTTATAAGATGAGATAAGTCTAACTCAATTGTGTTTAGTGCACCTGGATCTCTGTGTGTGTGTGTTGCCATTGATATTTTTCTAAATGAACTGTAAAATATCTTATTTCCAGATGTGTGGATGTATTTGCATTGTGTCAGCATCCTTTTGTTCCCCAAAAAGATTAAAATCCCTCCCTATTGCTGGCTAACCAATACCTGTTTGGATTTTTTTTTATCATTGTTGTAGCTGTTGAATATGAATGTATTAGTATCTTATTTAGACCATAATTGAGAGGCTTTGTTGCACGCTTAAGGGATTGGCAGACGACTTGCCCAATCGTTACTTTCCTTGGCTGATAAAGGGTCTGTTCTGGGCAGCCCTCTGCTGTCTACATCCTGCCATTGCAAGCTGTTCATTTAGTGACGTCTATGAAATTGATCTTAAGTGGAAAAGGTAATTTAGCCAATAATACAATTACGATAAAGTGTATGTAGCTAATTGTTTTAATATTGATTACTGCAATATTGGTAAATACATTTTTATATTTTTTGGGTCGTGTCTTAATGATTAATGACACGTGGGTCCTGAGGCTAGACCAGTTGAGAAGCACTGCTGTAAGTAATACAATAAAATAACATCATGAAACAACACAAACCTTCATACTCTCGTAATGACCGAGATATCATTAAAGATACAATAGAATGCATATTGCCATAACATCAGCAGCACATACAGATACAGAGCGACAACAACCCAAAATACACACACTTCAGAGTGTGTGTGTGTGTGTGTGGGGAAGGGGGGGGGGGGGGGAGCCG
>OOFB01037614.1:15372-27957 GCA_900323305.1 Trachyrincus murrayi
TCATCAACCCGACACTATATCTACCCTGGTTCTACATCCACTCATCGCCAGATCGTTGTTTCAACCACTGCGGTAGTTACGTCCCCGGCTCTTTTTGGATCGCTATTTCTAGTCCCTGTATTTTGGGTTTTTCCTCGTTGACCCTTTTTTCCCTTTGTCTCAGGATCCCCGCGTGTTTGCCTGTCTCCCGGTTTGTTCTCCCTGCTCGTCAAACTCCTGCTCGTCTGACTACCTCGCCTGTTGCCGAACCCCCGCCCGTCTGACTACCTCGCCTGTTGCCGAACCCCCTCCTGTATTGCAAAGAACAATAAATTATATTGTTTACTACTACTCGACATCTGTGTTCTGCGCTTGGGTCCCCCTGTAGATCGTGATAGTGTGTGTCTGCGTTTGTGTATGTGTGTGTGAGTGTATGTGTGTGTGTGCATGCGTGTGTATATGTGTGTGTGTGTGTGTGTGTGTGTGTGTGTGTGCATGCGTGTGCGTGTGTGTGTGTGTGTGTATGCGTCTGTATGCGTGTGTGTGTGTATATGTGTGTTCTCTGTACCTGGCCTGGTGTTGACTTGACTGACATTTTGCAGCATCTCAGTCACGGCCACCTTCTGCTTCCTGTCTGGGTTCAGCTTCCAGAACATCAACATGGCTGCCTTACGCACAGTCAGCTCAAACTTACTCTCTGTTGACAGTTTATGCACATCCGCCTCGTTGTCTGGGGTGATGCCTGGTAACAACAACAACAACAACAACAGATGTGTTAATTAAAACACTGGTCTCACCAAGAGAAAATAAATACTTTTATAAAGATAAAACATCCACCAAGAGCCAGGTTTGTACACACATTATTGGACAATACTTTGTGAATATAGTAATATTTATTTTATTTGTATCCCTAACAAGTACACATCAAGCCTAAGACACGTGTCTATACTGTGTACTCTCTCTTTCACACACACACACACACACCTTTATTTTGGAGCCAGCAGCGCTGCAGAAGACGAGCTGCCCCCCTCCTTCCCTGTTTGGCAGCTTTCAGTAACCAACTCACTCCCAGACTGCTGTTCAGTTCTCTGTCCCTCTCCTCGGCTACAACCAGGTAGTGTTGACCCAAC
Organism: Trachyrincus murrayi; assembly: GCA_900323305.1. Lineage (NCBI taxonomy): Eukaryota > Metazoa > Chordata > Actinopteri > Gadiformes > Macrouridae > Trachyrincus > Trachyrincus murrayi. Next base: position 16,482 of record OOFB01037614.1, read on the forward strand.
TGAAATAACAAAAACATCAGTTAAATTAAAGATAATTTATATATTTATATATCTAATTTATATATGTTTTGACACACACAAGGTATGTCAACAGACTCCTGAGTCCTTCCTGTTATGGTCAGACTACATTACCCACAATTCCTTGTTTGAGTGTCCATGCTGTTGCTCACTATAGTCCTATGCCAGGAGGTGCAGTTACCCTGGGAGCATATCAGGTGACGCTTTTCTAATATTAACTTCTATTTCAAACCACCAACCCCCTTCTCTCCTTCCTTGTGTGTGTGTGTGTGTGTGTGTGTGTGTCACAAAGCAACTTTTAACATTGTAGTCATTTTTAATACTCTAATACTTTATCTTTCGACATGGCTGATTGTTATTGTTATTTCTAAGAGGCCAACTAACATATTTATAACTATATTTAAAATCGGGTTACTTAATTAACAAGCCAAGCCCTTTCTGTACGCAACAAACATGACGTGCACACTAAACAGAGTCAGAGGACAGGAATGTAGATTCTCATCTCATCTTCTCATCAGTGTGTGTGTGTGTGTGTGTGTGTGTGTGTGTGTGTGTGTTCATCAATCTGTATGTTTGTGTTGTGGAAAAATATATATCACAAATGATATAACTTTTATGACGCTTTGTATAAATTCTCCTAGAGGTAGCTCCCTTCCGCTCTCCTTCTGAAAGGTGTTATGTTAGTTAGCATTTGTATCACCACTGTAGCTAAGATGTGTGTTGTCAATTAACTGCTCCCAGTTTAGACTCTGAGAACTCCTTTTGGTTTGTGTTTCTTTGCATCCGTTGATATTTGTGCCTATAATGTGACTATGAATGTCATGAACATTAGTTATTTGCTTGGTGTTTGGTAAACGCTGCCAGTGTGTCTTCCAATCATGCTCCAATACTTTGCAATACTTTGCTATCAAGGGCTTACAAGAAAAAAAATGTCATCTGTGTGTGTGCAGAAGAGTGTATGAACGTGCGTGTAGCCATCTATATTGGCTATATATCTATATTTATGTGTGTGTGTGTGTGTGTCTCACCTGGGTCTGTGCTCTGGCATCCCCAGCTTGTGCTTTCTCCTCCAGCTGCTCCAGTGTTAACTTCTCTTCATCAGGATCTTCATCTGGAGCAATGCGATGGAGAGAGGCACGTGATGATAGAAGGTTATAACACATTAGTCGACAGAAGCTGCTGCTGGAGTGAATCTAACCTCCTCTTCATATATATATATATACCTTTATCCTTTTTAAACTATCTTTTTATTCACATTACATATATTCTACGACACATAGAATATACCCCCTCAACATAATGGACATAAGTTCATGTAATCAGTTGCAAGAGTTTGAAATGCTGGAACACTTAGCATGCTAACTACAGGGTTCTGCTTGCTGATCACTTTCAGTTAGAGATGAAATTCTGTCTAAATGACTAAATGTAAACTCCATGCTTGTAACATGTGTTCTTATAACATGAGCATGCATGGTGTACAGGGTTTGAGAACTTTCTCACCAGTATCCTTTAACCTAATGTACTTGCCCTGTCCCTACACTCCTAATTAAAGTATCACAGTCATCTTTTACATCTCCAAGCAATGTGTCTCCCCTGGCAGACATCCCTTAAACTACAAAGCAACAGAGTGAAACTGGATGTGCCTCTAGACTCTATATATCTTTTGACTAATAGGATTTTAACTTCCATACAACCGCGCCACGCAATGATGAAGGTGTCACATTTTAGTCTGAAAGGATGATTTTAGTCTAGCCAGCGACAGAATTAGAAGTCTTCTCACCTTGTGGAAGTAGGAATTAGTCGCCTTTTGTATGTAGGAGATTTCAAAAACAATTCTGGTCGCCTGAGCACAACTGGTGATCTATCTGAACTTAGTGTCTTGTCAGAACTCAGAGCACAGGTAGTTCTTACCTTCGTCTTCAGCTGCTGCATCCTCTTCCTCTGCCTTCCTGATTCTCTCCTGGATGATCACCTTCTTGGCCATCGCAGTGAAGGTGCGGTTGGCGGGGGCTTTAGGGGACATGGTGGTTGTAGGTGGGAGGCCAGCAACGGCTGCATGAGACTCAAGGCCAGCAGTGTTGCTTGGATCTTGGGAGGTAGATGCGGATGGGAGAGGGGCTGCAGTGGACTCAGAAGAAGATTTGTTGTCGGATGGAATAACGGTAGACATGAGTTCAATGTCTTTAAAGTTATTGTCTAAAGGTGAAGGGGAATCCATTTCTTTAGAGGCTGAAGATGAAGAAGATGAGGAGGAGGAAGAGTCAGGGGAAAGGTTGGAAGACGAAGTACTGAAGTGGGTGAGAGAGAGGGGAGGAGGAAGATGAGGATGGTGATGTTTGGAGAGACTGAGGTTCAGTAGTGGACTCTGGAGGTTTTAGGTGAGGCGGGAGAAGGGAACTTCTGGAGAGGGCATGACTCCTTGTGGTTAATAGCAGGTGGATGAGGACTTTTTCTCCATCTATCCTGGGAGTTAAAGAGAGATCATTTCAAATGTTTACATGCAGTCTTCGTCATAGTTTCTCATATGGGTTCTACAGACTTTTTACAGAACAATTTACATGGGTAACTGCTAAAATGTTACACTATTCTACTCATATTTGCAAATAGCTTTTAAGCAATAGCGTTCAAAATATTATTAACAAGCAATTATTAACTCTCAGTAGTAGTAAACTTAGTTCATTCTTGAGTTTGAACATTTTGCAGACATTGCAAAACCAATAAAAACATATTAAACAACCTTACTTGATTTCTATCTTTGAAGACTTCTTCAAGGCATAAACCCATTCCTGTTGAAGTCAGAAATTAGGGGTGAATTCATTGCTGGGGTCCATTGCCCTCTTTACAGCGCCCTGAAACCAGACACTGTCTGTCTGGCTGCAACTTTACAGTCTCTTGGCCATAGCAGTGGCCCGCCCTCTTAAAATAGACTATCCGTTCATTGGCAACACTAAAGCCCTGTCAACAAGTCAGTGCATTGGATTGGCTATGAAAGCATAGAGGTGGGATTGTGCTATTATAACGCATCCGCACCAAGATAAAAACTGACACAATTATTTCTTTGCATTTTTTTGGTTCCTTGGGACAATGATACCATCAAAGTGTTTGTTTTTCGTACTGACTATATGTACGTGTGTGTATGTGTGTAAATAATTGTACAAAGAGCAGTAAACTGAATTTCTGCAAACCATTCCTTTAAATTAATTTATGGTGAACTATTGAAGTACTTACGACCACAGAGGTTGCCCGCTCTACCAAAAGGTTGACACCCAACTCCTCGTGTTAAGACATGCTGTATCTATTTGAAACAGTGCTTGAGGTGAAAACAGCCTCAGCCCATATGGGACAACACATACACACATATGTCTGACTCTAGCCCTCTGGATGTGCATCACTCTCATCCCCCCACTTCACAGAGAATATTGGGGGCGGGAGAGAAAGGGCCTACATAAATTGGGGAAAACAAACAGACACAGACAGACAGACAGACAGACAGTGGACAGGCAGACAGTTAGATATGCCTAGATATACAAATAAACAATAAACAGCAAACTGGTTGTCTCTTTGTGTAAGCCTGTGGGTGGTGGTGCGCTTTGACAGAGCTTGCATGTCGCTAATGCTTCACATAAAAAGTAGTTCACCCCCAACGACAAAATCCATCACATCAATCACAGCCCATCTGAAAAACGAGCAGCATTATCATCCACCAGCGCTCCTCCACAGCCCATGTGAAAGACGAGCAGCCATTGTGTTGGGAGTGTGTGATGTGTCGCTGCTTGCGTGAGGAGACGACGGTAGCGTCCTCGTTTTTCTGGATTTTACACAGTAACGTTTAGAGTTTTACATGGACCCAATACAACAAGCCAGGGTTGACATTGTTGGTGTTTAATTTTTTGGAAAGTCGGCGTCTCCTGTTGAAGCAACAAAGTCGGATTGCAGGAGGGAGTGTAACCGGGAAGATGAACTACCTGTGTACCTGGACCCGTCAGCACCGGGCCGAATCAGAGAAAATCATTCGGGATGTTTGATAGTAAGACCATAGACTTCGACAACTACGCGGTAGGGAGGAAAGGAAGTGTAAACCTTGAAAGGCTCCTGGATGCTGGGGACCAAGCCGGAGAGAGGAGGAGGGTCGGGTCACCGGAGAGCTCGCCCGATGCCATCGTGTTACTGTCCAGAATTCCTCCAAGAAAGAAAATCATAATAACGAAAAGGTATCCCCGTGATTTCTTGTAAAATGTATTACTGGGGTTTATGAATTAAAATTAAAATTAAAACATGCTAGATCGAGGGTAGATAAGTCACTAATATATGTTTTAAACAAGGGCTAGATTCGTTGTTCTATTAACGAACGGACAGAACTGCAGTCGCGCCCACCACACAACCACTCACAGCCACCAACACACACACACACACACACACACACACACACACACACACACACACACACACACACACACACACACACACACACACACACGAGCAGAGAGCACGGAGGTAGCCCGGAGCAGGAGAGACGGTAAGACAACTGGGCTAGTAGGCTCTCTGTAGGCTACGAGTAGGCTCTCTGTTCGTAGTGTAGCAATGAGCTGCAGGCCTGTTCCCAATGTCCCATATAAGAGCGAGTATATTAATATATTATATATATTATATATATATGTATTATATTAAACCAGAATCAGAGGTGACTACAAAGAATAAGTCGATTAACCTTGATGCAATGACTAGGCCTACATATAAAAGCAGTCATTGTATGCATGTATCAGTATTTTTGCCAAGGACCATATTGTTTTGCTTTGAAACCATCTCATTTCACATATAACAGAAGAAGTAACAAACGAATTAGTCATCCATTAGCTCCTCGAAATCTTTCACGAGACTTCTACCAGAGGAAAAGTGTACACGTCCAAGAATGCATGTTACATATTTTGTCTATATTTATATGGGTGTTTATTGGAAAATTACAGTACAGTGCAGTCAGTTCCATCCCTACGTTCCATCCCTGCCATTGAGAAGTGTTGCATTCACACAGCTGTGATTGACAGACAAGATGGATTCCTCAAACTAATCAGGGAAGAGATGCCCTGATTGGTCAGAAATGATCCGGTAGCGGTCTAAAATCTAAATTGGCTCATACAGAGGCTGGCGCAGTCAACCAGAAAATATTCTCACAGAGCATTTCACTTACTAATAGATGGATGGCTGTGGCATTTCTAACAAATTACACTCAAATTATAGCTCTTAAATCTTACCAACAGCATCTTTAATAGTGTCCTTGCTTGTAGCCTAGAGTAACCACTTAAAGAATGATGTGCATGCTTTCTGTTTTGACACACCTGTTTTGACATGCTCTAAGGCTAGTCATAGTTCAAAGACATGGGCGGGGTATGATATAAGTAAGCACATAAATAATAACAAACATGGTGTTTTGTCCTGAGGTGGGGGAGAACCTGGCTGTCCCTGAGGACGTGATGGTGACAGAGGCAGAGGGCCGCCTGGTAATCCCAGGAGGCGTTGATGTCAACACCTGCCTGATGAAAGGACACCTGGACGCCCAGCCCATAGACGACTTCTTCCTGGGCACCAAGACTGCGCTGGCCGGCGGCAGCACCATGATCAGTGAGTGTGGAAGGGAACAACCCCCACATAAAACCAACATGGAGATATGGAGGCCAACATTTTATTTGATTGAATAACAAAGAAAACAACAACTTTTTTGGATGAGGATAGTGTCAAAATCTGTATATTATTGACAATAAAACAATACCTTCAAATTCGATGTATATCTAAGCATAGAGATGAGACATACGCTATACAAACTCAATTCATTATTATTATTATTATTATTAATATTACATGTCATGTTCACACAATCTAGTGCAAGCATCCAGTTGGAATCTCGGCCATGAGCCACAAGTCACTCCATTCTTACATTTAATCTCTGACTTCTGACCTTTGACAGTTGACCATGTGACCCCCCAGCCTGGCAAGAGCCTGTTAGAAGCATTTGGGCGCTGGCAGGAAGCTGCAGACACAAAGTCCTGCTGTGACTACTCGCTCCATGTAGACGTTCCCTAGTGGAACCACGGCCTCAAGGAGGAGCTGGAACAGCTTGTGCAGGAGAATGGTACTGCTGACATGTTAAGCTATGGGGATGCACCGATAATTCCCGTATCTGTATTATCCATAACCTATAGGGATGTTTCTCAACCTGCGGGTCGGGGGGCCTGATATGCAGATGGGGCTGCACAGGGATTTCTGTCTCTCTCTCTCGCCTGCTCTCTCTCTCTCTCTCTCGCTCTAGTTGAGGTTGCAAAAACCACTGACAACCACAGAGTGTTCACAGCAGGTGTGGTTAGCTTATTTACAGCAGCCATGGTTAGCTTATGCTGTACGGCACCTGTGGTTAGTTACGTTGTGCAGCTAACCACAGCAGAGCACACCGCAGGTGGTAGACTTCAGCTGTTGCCCTAGTTATGCTGCCATATGTAGGCTATGTATAACCTGTATAATCCTGTATATATTATACTGTATGTCATTATCATCTATTGTCTTATCCGTTTCCTGTTTGGTGTCAACTCCTTCCAATTGTACATGGCCTACAAGTATCAGATGACAGACTCTCAGGTGGGTCTGGCAGTGGCAGTCCAAACCAATACTTCATTTGGAAGGTAGTAGTGGTGCATATTCTATGCTTACCATTCTCTTTGTCATAATTGCTTGATTGCTATATTGAGTTTCTTACTTTTGTTATACATTTGTATGAACGTTTTCCTCACTCAAAGCACTGTGTCTCTACTTCTACCTGACTCATCGCTTTCTCAGCTGTATGCCGCATTCACCTTCCCGAAGGAGCTGGGGGGCGGTGGTGCTAGTTCACACGCTGAGAATGGAGACCTCATCTCCTGGGATATTTATGATGAGGGATGGTAGACATGTCAAACTGCATTTTCAAACATTGATAATACAACCGGCTTCATGTTATTGCTTCATGCTATCGGCTGATATATATTGGCAACAACATAAAGCACAGCATACATCTCAGGGAAAGAACAGGCCCCGTTTGGCCCCATGAAGCCTGCAGTTACATCCTGGCCTGAAGGGGATTAGTGATGCAGCGGCCGCTCTAACTCCTGGCCATGGTTAATGAATGACGATGATGAAGATGATGATGATGATGATGTTTATTTGTCATGACTTAGGAACAGAGAAAAATCCTTGCTCTGGGAATCACCGGTCCGGAAGGCCATCCTCTAAGTCGACCTGAAGAGGTGATTCTCATATTTTTAACCTTTGTAATTAGTCCAACTGTATTTGCATAGTTTCCTGTCCGTCATCCATCCAGAGTTTCCTCGGGTTGAACATGTCCTCTGTTTGGACCATGCAGCTGGGGGCGGAGGCAGTGTTCCGGGCAATCATGCTTGGTAACCGCGTCAACTGTCCAGTCTACATCACTAAAGTGATGAGCAAGAGTGCAGCCGACATCATCGCCCAGGCCCGGAGGAAAGGTGCATGCTGTGTTTCTCACTGGGTTGACATGTGTAAACTGGTCTAGACTGGTCCAAACAGGCCTAAGCTGATCTAAACAACCTATTATCTTCCTCCAAAGGCATGGTAGTTTTTGGGGAGCCCATCACAGCTAGCCTAGCCACCGATGGTTCTAACTACTGGAGTAAGAACTGGGCCCAGGCTGCTGCCTATGTGACCTCTCCCCCAGACCCCAGCACCCCAGACCCCAGCACCCCTGAGCACCTCTACATCCTTCTGGCTTGGTAAGTACATAGAGGGAACTGGTTTGATTAATTTGTATGCTATTCTATACTGTACATGTGTGTACGAGATTACTCTCGCACGTCCAGGGTTCGGGCAGAAAGAGAGGATATCTGTGGTCTTGAATAGTCTTTTTATTATTTGCGACAGAAAACAGGTGACACCAAGTGCCAAACACTGCGCCACGGTTTTGCCCACAATAATACAACGCTGACTTAGACACAGATAATTGTTCATTAACGGAATATTCGGGTCCCCACGCCGGCTTCTCCTCACGTGGAAATACAGGTTCCAGTCTCACTGCGGGGGAGAGCAAAAACACGTCAATATATAGGCAACCTAATTTTGCTCACCACCCACAGCTGCGTCAATCCTGGGGAAACACAAAAGGATGATCTTGGATGCTGGGACATAATTGTTACGGCTCAGACCATTTCTCCGCCTCCACCACGCCCTCTACCGGCAAGAGGACGGCGACGAACCACACCGGCTACTGATCAGCAATCAGTCTCCTCCCCTACAAGAACTCAACGCTCTCTCCGTTCATCGCGAGATCTTACCGTTGCTACTACTGGTAACGTACCAAGAGTTTTCGTGTGAATATTGGCTCAGTCGCGCTGTTTTGTCTACCGCTGTTTTTCCCTGGATTTGCCTTTGTTCTCCTCTCCTCGATTCCAGAACACGGACCTCCCGACGAAGCGAGCTGAGTTATTGCCGTTTTCATCCCAGTCCATTGGATTGTTGTTTTTCGTTTGTAGTTATTCCTTTTGTTAATTAAAAGCCCAGACGGGCATTGGACTATATCCGCCTCCTGAGTTGTTGCTATTGACTCTTAAACAACAACCCTGACAATAATTCTTTAAATATTACAAAACTATGTCAAAGCAACGTAATTGCAAATCAAAATAACTAATTAGGAACCCTGTCGGCTTCTGACGACTTTATGGCCAATAAAGGTGACTCAAATTTTTCATAAGAAAAACTAAAGAAAGAATATAGTGTATAGTGTAGAGTATTAAGTATTAGAGATGGTTTTATTCATAAGCAACAGGGAAATGTGCAGAGAAGTAACCTTGCAACACATTTAACACAGCACATGTGTATAGACACACACACACACGGCACCCTGCTGTAAACTGTAAAAAGCACACAAACTAGAATGCTCCATCATATGTTGCCTTGGTTACCAAAGTGCTCTATACCCCCCTCCTCTCCTCTGCTCCCCTCTTCTCTCCTCTCCTTTCCCATCACATTCTTCTCCATTCGCCTCCTTCTCCTCTCATCTCCTCTCCTATCCTCCCCTCACTTCTCCTCTCCTATCCTCCCCTATTCTATTCTCCTCTCTCCTCCTCTCCTTTTAAATCTCCTCCTCCTCCTCTGGGCGGATCGGAGTTGTCACAGTGGTAGTGAGGTGATGCTAGCTGACAGGGTATGTTTGTAGTTTCTTTCCACAGAGGTGAACGAAGAGAGAGTGCCACTTTGAAACAGTCAGAGAGGCCCATTGTCTGGTAGATACCTCTTATTACACAGCTGGCATGTCTTGCACACCTCTTAGTTATTTGCATGATCTCCATAATTAAAGTGTGATAAGATGCTCAAGTGAGAGCTCAATTCATACGAGTTCACCCTGTAATGTAATGCAGGGGGGGGGGGCGAGTGCTGATTAATAATTCAGTGCCTCCGTATGAATTTAAGAGAAACCTCGGGGGGGGGACTTGGTACTGCAGCTATGTTGCACCAATCTTCTGTTGTGCATCAGCTGGCTGGCCCATGTGTTCCCCTCCATGACTGCTACTGTAACTGACACCCAGCTGCTCATACGCAACACCTGGTGGCTAGTTGTGGAAATGTGTGGGAGTCATTATTTATTGTTCCTAGATTTAAGCACAATATTATTCAATATAATTTCATCAGGCCACTAGCGGTATTATATTTTATTTACTTTTGCCATTGTTTCATTTAACATTTCTCTGACCTTTTCCAAACGTATCTGTGTTTGCATGGATCGAGTGGGGAGCTCCAGGTGGTGGGCAGTGCTCACTGTACCTACAGTGTGTCCCAAAAGGCCTTCAAAAGGCAGACTTCACCACGATCCCAGAGGGAACTAACGGTGCAGAGGAGAGCATGGCTGTAGTCTGGGACAAGGCTGTGGTACCGTCAGGCTGTTTATAGTGGCTCAAGTCAGCTAACAGACTCAATGGAATAAGCCCTCAGAAGAGCATGGACAAACTCCCTAAAAACCATTGGAAAAGTAGGAGTGTAGCCTCATGGCCAGCCATATAATACAAAAATATATTGTATGTATGGGTATGGGTATACATGAGTGTGTTAATCTATATTATTAGATATTAATTGCATATTTATCTAAGTTACGATTTTGGCCTCTGCAATTTACGGAGCCCCTAAAGGGCCATCAAGGAAAAATAAAATAAAATTGAAGGTTGAAAAAAATAATAATAACTTTGCGAGATCTCGCAAAAGTATTGCGAGATCTCGCAAAAAGGTTTTGCTACTTTTTTTAGTTTTTTAGTTTTCACTTTTGCTACGTTTTTCGCGTCAATGTACTTCCGGGGCAGACGCTCCCGCTCGTCCATGCTCCCGCTACCAGAGGCTGCAGGAATAGCAGGAATCAGGAATGGTGGCAGAGGTGTTCCAACTGCCACCAGTAGAACATTGAGTGATATTCAACAACAACACTCAACGTTCTACTGGTGGCAGTTGGAACACCTCTGCCACCAGTTGGAACATTAATTTGTAAACAATGAAATTGGTTTGACAACATCGTTCATCTCCAGGTTGGTCCCAACAAGAAGTCGAGCAGCCTGTTCTTGATCTGCCTCTATAATGTTAATAAAAACATTTTCAAAGTTAGCATTTTGGAAAATGACTCTTAGTCCATACCATGATGTATATTTGATCCATCTATCCCCTTAAGGGGAGAGTGTGTGTTTCTCAGAATCTGCTACTCGACTACATAAATTGAGTGTTGATAACATCTGTCAACAGATAACAAGAACCCTTAAAACACAGAACACGCAAAAGACACAAACTGAAAGAGGTTTTTTATTTATTTTACTTTATTATCCAAGCTGGGAGCCAATTATGGGTGTGGTCTTTTTCACCTGTGCTGGAGTATAGTCACTAGCCCCTACAGGACACAACTAAATACTTCTGATTTACATAGATGCACTGATGGCCTGTCTTAGCTGCATATACAAGTTCACAGCCTGATATGGATCTGTTGGTGGAGTCAGATGGGACTCGGCCATAAAGATATTGCAAAGTTCATAAACATCTGGATCGCATGGTATGGTCAGGCGAAAGACACATTCATTTTTGCACAGTTGAACATGTTCATCTTCAACTGGGGAAAGGAAGTCTCTTGTCCCGTAGAGTTCAGGCAATGCATACATGACATTGGGCCGACCGCTGGGGACGTTGATGTTTTTCGATGGCCTGATGGTGTGTGTGTTCCAAACCTGTGCAGTGTCATCCAACTCATCCTTTAAAAAGAATATACAAATACATTAGGAACTGTACATATCAACTTAAATAGAGCACTAACATATAGCATTCAACCTCCTCCTCCCTCCCCTCCTCTCTGTCTCTCCCCTCCTCTGTCTCTCTCTATGTCCCTCTGCCCCCCTCTCCCTCTCTGATTCTCGCCCCTCCCCTCCTCTCTCTGTCCCTC
>OOFB01037619.1:23941-36033 GCA_900323305.1 Trachyrincus murrayi
GGGGGGGGGGGGGGGGGGGGGGGGGGGGGGGGGGGGGGGGGGGATTTCATTAAGGCGGAGCCTACTTCTGAGGGCGGCGCTCTCTGGGCCTCTCTTCCACCTCCTCGTCACCCTGGCGTGGAGGTCCCCAGCTCTCCTCCCGGGCCTTTTCTCGCTCGCGCCATCCACCTCCTGAAGGTGCAACTGAAAGCACCATACATTTCATTTGAGGAATAAACTAAAGAAGTTTTCCCATAGGCAACCTTTAGTGGCTTGAGTTGTAGCTACAGTCGTAGCAACAGTGATATTTCCACGGTTGGGGGGGGGAGGGGGAAGTGGACCAGAATAAAATGACGTGGATGGGCGAAACGTTTAAGTTAATAATGCTCTGCCCCTACCAGGCACCCCCAGGGGTTTCCAGGCCACAGAATCATCTTCACCACGACGTGGCCCATCAAGCGCGCTTCTCCTGACGCTCCTCTCCTCGTCTGCGCCTCTCCTGGGGCCCCAGTCATCATCACGCCTGGGTCTGGAGTCCTCCATGCCTCTGCGCGGAGCCCTGTCGCTGTCAAAGCCTCTGCGGGGAGCAGCGCGGTCCTCGTCGAAGCCTCGCCTGGGCGCGCCGCGGTCCTCGTCCAGCGTCCTGCGCGGCGGGCGCTCGTCATCGCCCCCCTGGCGTGCGGGACGCTCGTCGTCGAAGGCCCGGCGAGGCCCTCTGTCGTCGGCTCCCCGACGCGGGCCCTCTCGCTCCTCCTCGCGGCCGTCGCTCCTCCATTCCCTAGGGGATGGACGGCAGACACGTTGGCTCACGGCACCCGCTTGGACATTCCGCTACCGACGCCAGAGGAGACTGACGAGTTATGAAACGCACCTGTCAGGCACTGGCCGGCGCCACTCTGAGTCCCCCCCGGCCTCCGTGCGCTTCCTCCATCCTCCTCCGCCGCCACCACCGGCGGAGCTCTCCTCTTTGTCGGCCCAGTCCTGCTTCAAGACAATAGGGGTCCGATCGATAAAACGAGAGCAAGCGTGCCGAATGACACCAACGACGCCCATTTTAAAAGCCAACCAGAAAACAGGCCGCGTGTTAAGAGGATGTTAAGAGGAGTGCTCACCTTAGAGGCCGGCTTCTCTTCTGGAACGCGCCTCTCCTCCTCGCGGCGGCGCTCGCGCTCCTCGATCTCCTGCTGGCGGGCGCGCTGCTTTCTCTCCTGCTCCTCCAGTTTCTGCAGCTTCTCCTGGTACTCTCGCTCCTCCTCCTCGCGCTGCTCCAGCTCGACGCGCTCACGGTCCTCGCGTTCTGGGAAGGGGAAATACAAACAAGACTTAGTGAAGTAAACAAGAAACAAAGAAGTAAACAGCGCGTGTCCAGCGCCGTGGAAGACGCCCCACCTTTCTTGAGCTGTTCCTCGTGGATGCGCTGGGCCTCCTCCTCCTTCTGGCGGTAGAACGTGGTGCGGCGGTCCTCCTTGCGTTGCCGCTTCCGGTCTTCCACGCGCTTCTTTTTCTCCTCCACCACGCGCTCCTGGAATGCCTTTAGTTTTTCCTTCAGGAAGAAAAAAAAAAGGAGGAGGAGCAAATATTTGCCGTTTATTGACGACCACATCCTGCGAGCTGTAAGTCGCGACGATACACTGTGGAGCGGTTGCTTCTTGGACCACGTCACCTTTGTGGTGGTTTCCGGGTCCTTACCTCGTAGATGAAGCTGCGTGCTGCGGTGATTTTGGACACAAAGTTCTCCTTGTCCTCCATCATCCTGGACATGCGCTGTTTGTGCTCCAGAGCCTTCTCCCGCTCAACCTTCATATTGCTGATCTGGAGAAAAGAACACGCGTACCAACTGTTAAGAGCCGGGCTTTAACAAGTACCATGAGCAAAGTCGTTCCTTTAGGATTCAAACCATACCCTATCCTCCTCCTGGAGCTCCCACAGCTCCATGTCCTTCACCCGCTGCTCTTCGTATGCCTTCTGGATGAGAGGTATCTCCTCGAGTCGCTTGGCTCTCTCAAAGTAGTCGATCTACAAAAGACCCAAAAAAACTAATATTTTATCATGTTCCCGCTGCCGTCCAAGCTGCCGTAACGATCCAGACGAGATGTACGGACCTTCTTCTCCTGGTTCTTCAGCCGCTCCTGCAGCTCCCTCTTCTCCTTCTCCAGCTGCTCCACCTGTTTGGCCATGATGAAGTCGGGGTCCAGCTCCTCCAGATCCTGTTCCAGACGACGTTGACAGTTAGTCTGATTGCCACTATTGAATATTCACTGTGTTGAATGTAGAACATGTGCATACTCTAGGCACTAGGCACTTTACTACTACGAAAATAGCAAATATGAACCATCCTCGTGTTATGATTCCTCCTATAGCTGCTCTGCATTCTGTCCAGTTGTTTCAGAAACAGCTGCACTTCATTATTAATTATGACAAGCACAGCCCACTGATTGGCTGACGTCAGATCAAATTCTCTAGCCTCGAATGACCGCAGCGGACAGTTAGCACGACCCCAGATCAGTGGCAGAAATTCGAATAAGTGTGAAAAATTTTGAGACAGCATTGATATGGACACGTCATCACTTCATACAACCGCGTTATACCGCTCTAGCAGAAGATCGCCCGACCCTACTTCACCTCGATGTCGATGTCCTTGAAGGCCTTGGCTCCCAGCTCCGTCTTCTTGATCTGCTCCAGCCGCTCACGCACCGTCTTCTTCTTGATCTGCTCGTGCTCCTGCATGATGCGCTCCTTCTCCCGCTCCTTGGCCTCCTGGCGCAGGCGCTCCTCCTCCGCCTTGCGGACCTTCTGCATCTCGGCCTCGCGCTGCTCCAGCTCCTCCTTCTCCCGCTGGATGTTCAGGCTCTCCAGGCGCTCCTTGCGCTCCTCGATGGTCTGCCGGCGGGCCAGGATGCGCTGGTGGTCCTTGCGGCCGTTCTTTAGGTAGGCGGCGATGGCCAGCTGGCTCTGCTCCTCGCGCTCTTGCTGGAGGAAGGGAACACAGAGAGAGGCCAGAGTCAATCAGAGGGACCCGACAATAACACAGTTTTAAACGTTTAAGAACATCGGACAAAGATTCATGGAAAAATGACGTCTTGACGTTCATGCCTTACAAAATAGCTCAACTGAGGGAACATCTAGTTAGTTAACTGCGGATGAGCCACAGAGCGTACTGGAGGGGGCAGGAGAGGTACTCACCAGGATGGAGGCAGGCCTGATGATTTGGATGGCCTTCGCCAGGGAGGAGGACATGGCAGTGAGCTGATTACGGATCTGCTCCGAGGGCATGTTCTGCAGGAAGGGCCCGACTGGGGAGTCCTCTTTAGTAGAATAGTTCAGGTCCGAACCGAAGCTCAGCGTTCGAGAGGAGTGGTCAATTCGAACCTTAAGTAAAATAGAAATATATAGATTTTATTTTATTTTTATGAAGTCACATAACTAGGTTTGATTGAAATAGTATGACGTCCAATAAGATTTTTTTAACTCTTTTTATTTGTCATGCCGTTGGTTCATACAGCGTGTTTAAACGGCGAGTACGCCACATCTCAGTAACTATGGGAGCGTACCTGCAGGTCACAGTGGCGGGCCGCATCCACGATGGAGCGCTCCAGCTGGAAGGCATCCACAAATGGGACCAGAGAGGCCAGGCGGCTGAACTCGATGCTTTGGTAGATCTGGGCAACCTGTTGTCCGTGTCGATGGAAGAAAAGCAGATACGGGTTTACTGTGTTCAGTCGAGAGGCTGACCTGTATTGTGGTAATCTCGGTTGAGTGGGTAGGGGGGTGGTGTTGGAGGAGGGGAGTAGAAGGGTGGGGTGAGGTTACCTGCTGCAAGAGCCTGAGGATGGTGTTACCCTGCAGGTGAGGAACATACTGCTGGAGGTCAGACTCCTTCTCTGCCTGGTCCCTCACCCAGTTCAACACCTGTGTGGAGGAGAACGGCATTTAATAACGATACTTAAAAAAAAGTATGACCCAAAGACTACAATAAATGACAGGTGTACGTTTAGCGTTATCCATACACTCCACAGCTACCCACCTTGGTGACTCTTCCACTCAGCTTCAGGGGGTGGAAGTCCATTTCCAGCCAGTTGTACAGCTCTTTCACCTCTGGTAGGATGTACTGCAGCAGGTTAAACCTCACCTGCGTAAACAGTGAACAGATAAAACATTCGGTCCAGAACACACATTCAGCGTATCGAACGGTCGTACGGAGGAGAACAGCGCACCATGTCATTGATGAGGCTCTGGCGGGTGGGTGGAGACTGGAGTCCCAGCAGGGTGGCCAGCCGCCGGTGTTTCTCCACGATGATGCCGTCCATGTCCAGCAGCCGAGCGATGTCGGTGCGCTCTGGGGTGATGGGGATGGACAGAGTGGCCAACAGGACTCTGGTGGACATCCTAACAATGGGGAACATTTAAGGTCATTCGTTTTATTCATGTCAGGGTGGGACAACAAGGACATGGACCACACATCACCGAAAATAGAGGTTCCCGTAAAAAAACAACAACATACAGTTGCTGAGTGACCGCTGGTCAGTAGGGAACATAAACTTAAGAGACCGCAGTATAGTTGCCAAATGATATACAAATTAATATATACAAATACAAATGAAGCGGAAGCGATAGTAAGATGTGATCGATGGATTACCTCTGCATCTCCTCTTGGGTGAGGTTCTTGCGCATCTCCCGGGAGAGGTGATACAGACGGTGGAGGGTGCAGGCATGGAACAGAGCATTTCCAGACTTCCAGAAGACGGTGGACACCTTGTTGTAGTAATTGGCCATCAGCTGGGGCTTGGGGGGTTTCTTGGAGAGGGCAAAGAGCCCGTGGATGTCCTCCACAGCCTTAAAGGCTTCCTAAGCCAGGGAAGAAAGAAGCAGAATCAGTGACACATCCTCTCCAGCTTCACTATGGTCCAGCTAAATGATGTTACTGGTAGTTGAGTGAGGCGATGCATTGGCGGTTGATGGTTATACTGTAAAGTACGGAGGACCGACCTGCCACAGTTCCATGCTAATGGCGCTGTCCAGCTGGACCAGACGGGTCTCCAGGTGCATGGACTGGCTCTCAGGGTTGTTCAGGTTGATGGCCGTGCTCTGGTTATGGTGGCGCTGGATCTGGCCCAGGTGCATGCGCAGGTTGTCGCACAGCTTGCGGAACTCAGCTTTGCGGGTGTACTGAAGGCAGAACTTGAAGGCTGTGGGGGGAAAAAAATGCTTGTTTACACGTTGGATTGAAAATACACAACAATCACAACTCTATTTCAAAAACCCAAAACTCTGAATGTAACAGCAGAGGTATTGAAGTGATCAGCACGTGCGTCTACCTTGCTGGGCGATGTCATGGTACAGGCGCTCCACCTTGGAGTTGTTCCTCAGCAGATCCAGACATTGCCGGTAGGACTCCCACAGGAACTTCACCCAGGGGGTGAGCAGCAGGCGGTCGGTACGGTCCTGGGTGTCCTCTCCACTCACAGCACTCAGGAGCACACTGAAGCCACACAAGCATGTGTTAAGATGACCTCCCGTAATTACACAATGTGACTTAGCACCCATAGATACGATACAATACATTAAGTAAATGGCTAATTTGCACACGGTCTAAGTAGTAGGCTCACCTCTCGGGGGTCTGGATGTTATCCAGATCCTCAATGTCCAGAACCATCTGCTGAGACTCCCCCTTGGCTGTCTCAGTCTTCTCCTCAGCAAGCTTCAGGTACGCCCTAACCACATCTTCAAGGGATTTGATGTTCACCTACAGCAAAAATATATTAAAAAGTAATTATGTGTAATCACCCATCTATATATATAGAGATTTTCAAATATTACTTATTATTTCATTATTTCATACAAACCTGCTGGCAAATGTTCTTGTACTGATACAGGCCCTCCTTGGCCAGGTGGCTCTTGCGGAGATCCACGCAGAGCTCCAGGTACTTGAGCATGATGGGCTCGTGGATCTTCTGCCATGTTCGATGCTTCTTGCTTTTGATGACATCGTAGAGAACATCCAACGCTGGCTGCTTCTTGCCAACCTCCAGAAACTCTGCAGAAAGCCACCGTGGTTAGTACAGCATCTGCATGCAATAGCAAGACTACGGCGTTGACCCAGTGGGGACTAAAGACACACGTTGGCGTCATGGTGGAATACCTCGTATTTGACAAACAACAGGGTCCCACGACAGGTGTCTGAAGTCGTCATTATTAAACCAGACATACTGAAGAATTGATAATTAGTTCGTATAATTTGGGTGGAGCGCAACGAGTGAAAGATACTGACGGCCCCCCGTTCACATTCAATGGCATTGCTAACCAGTGTTAGCCGTGTGCCGTGACTGTGTGCAATATGGCCTCCCCGCCATTCCCACGAACACTAGCATGTTAGCTTAGCCTCCGCCTGAGAGCGACGTGGTACGGCGAGGACGCTAACGTCAAGCTAACGCCTAGCTTAAACGACCGGTATCTTCACGTTTCTACGACATGTCACCGCTTACCGTTTGCTCGTTTGAGAGCATTCTCCGGGCGTTGAAAATATGCCGGCATTTCGGTGGCGGGTTAGCGAAACTTGAGATCGGCTGACTTTGGTGAATTTCTTACAAATTTCACCAATCCATCCGGGCCAGGCAGTAACCCGCTTCAACACGGCGTTGAGAAAGGCACAACCTCGTGAACGGCCCAGCTAGGGTTGCCAAATGCAAAAGGCACTACCCCCTATTGCAGCGTTGCACAATTGCATCTTTGCAGTTTAGATTACACATTACACATGCATATATTGAATTCAGAAAATAGTCAGAATGGATATATTTGTATTAATGACTATTCGTTTTAATGCACACCCTAGGATGAGTATACACAGCAATGTAAGGCGATTGTTGGTGGGTAAAAGTTGTATTCATTCATTACAAATATTCATTACATTAAGATTAAAGAATAAAAAAAAAATATATATATATATATATATATTTATTTGACCTGAATGCAGTAGTTTAATTTTAGATGCTGGGTTGAGTTGATTTATCAAATCAACTCATTTATCAAATCAACTTTGTCAAAATCGTATCTGATAAATTTTCATAAAAAACATTTTAAAGTATATATACAGTGTATATACAGTATATATTTCTTTCTCTCTCTTTTTTTCCTCTGACAATGGAATAATATTACAAGCTCATTATTACTTATCGTGTGGCTGACCACACAATACTGGCAACCCGGTATGAACTCGTATTGCGCAAGCGCAACATTGTCATCTCTGTGATTGGTTCCGACAAGTTTCCGCCCACCTCAGATCTCCAGTAAGGAACACGGAAGCGACCTGCATAAGTGTAAAGTATTAAGTCTGCTGACAGTCACAGCACAACATAACTTAACTTGTTCAAGTTCATGTACATTAAGGTCGGGACCAGGCAGCTATATTTATAAATCGTCGCGTTTATATATTTGGAATTGGCCTGAAGGACAAGGTAAATAGCGTTGCACTGCACTCATATTTACTGAATTAGGTGCAGGAGCTCTGCTGAAGTGTCTTACCAGGTGTGATTGTGGTGAATTCTTCCAGGTATGGAATATGGCAGCATCTGAAACGCAACTTATGCTAAGCGTCGGACTAATCGGTAAGTAGATCTCCTTTCGGTCCTGTACGTTTCTTATATTTAGCTCGCTAAAAACGTTGCGCAATTACGCCTCGCTATGTCAAATCGAGTCACATGACAGCAGTGTGATCAGGAACAGCAGTGAGTTACCCCGTGAAGTTGTTACCCATAACTATTATATATATATATATATATATATATATATATATATATAGATGATATGGGTGTAAATCTTCCAAAAGCTGTTAAAATTCCCAATGCTTACTTTGTTTTGTTTTTTAACACACCAGAGAAAGACGTGAATGGAGACACGTTGTGGGTGTGGTGTTATCCCTCGGTCACCGCGGAGGTGAGACAGGTCCTCCTCAGCAAGTGCTGTCTGACCCAGGACGGTCGGGACCTCCACTCCTTTGTATTTGGTCAGTTCCGCCGGACCTGGTACTATATTACCACAGTAGAAATACAGGAACATACTGCCCTGAAGAAGGTAGGGATGATGATGATGATGATAACAGCATTCATTTATAATTAAGAAATAGACTCCCATGTTGTAGCTCTTAATGAGATTGTCTGATGAAATGTGATGATGGCTGAACATATCTTTAATGTTGTGTGTTTGTATTTCTTCTCAGGTCACTCATTTCTCAATAGTCGTTACCACGAAAGACTTCAACCCTGAGAAATATGCTGCTTTTAGTAGAGTGTTATGCAGGTAAGGCGTAGACTCAATATACTTCTGTTTTGCATGTTGGCAAAAAGATGATTGTGCTGTTAAAGTGTTTTTATTCCCCTCTCTCCAGAATGTACATCAAACACGGCAGTCCAGTGAAAATGATGGAGAGTTACATTGCGGTTCTAACAAAAGGAATTTGCCAGAGCGATGAAAATGGCTCATTTCTTATCAAGAATCATGACGTCAGGAAGGCCTATTTAGCAGGTTCAGTCAAAGGTAAAATATACAGTAATGGATTGTTTCTGCCCACGTGTTGCAGGACGTTAAAGTCAACAAAATGACTTGATATTCAGATCAATCACTTGTGGTTGCTAATATATTTTTTAGATGTGGTGACCCAGTTTGGAATGGAGACCATTATCTTGTATACAGCCCTTATGCTGAAGAAAAGAATAGTTGTCCATCATCCCCGTATCGAAGCGCTGTTGGAGTTTACCAGGTAACTATTTGTTAAGGAATACATTGAACGACTGGTTTGAAAGAGGATACGTGAATGACTGCCTGGTTGTAATACTTACCTTGGGGCGGTGGGGGAGACCATTGCTATTAAATTATTCTATCTTCCCCAGAGTTTTGCCTGCCTTTACATGGCATAGGAAAGACTGGTCCATCCTGCACCCCTACGTGCACCTGACAGACGTTGAGCTGGACGACCTTAAGAAGTGCCCCGGTAAGGAAGCCCACAGGCAGGGGCGGCAATTTGGCACGGCCCGGTATGGTAGTCGCCACACCTTAGCATTGAGATAAGGAAAGTGAGCTTGAGAAAAGCAAGTATTTTGGTGGTTTCATTGGAGATGAAAAAGGGGCATCTGCTTGTCTTTTCTTGAATGATTTAAGGTTATTTTTATACCAACCATTTTGTGTGTTCTCTAGGATATGTGGCAGGGTTCACCAACCCGGAGGTCGGCAACAGGGCAGATCTATTTGATGTGTATGTGAACCTCCCAGACAGCACAATAACCGTGTCTCCATCTGCCAAAGGTTTGTGTACAACCATTCAAATGTAACGTTGTGAGTTTAACACTTCGAATCGTCAAGTAGACCAGTGTTGAAAACTGCTCAACCATTGTTCCATTCTTCTGCCACAGAGGCCATGGCTATGGGGAAAGTGCATAAGGACATCGGTCAACTTATTGTCCAGTCGGCAGAAGATGCTGACCGAACAGACGCTCAGGTAATCAAGGTAAGAACGTGCTGAGAATAGCAACATGAAACAACCATCCAGCTAGACCTGTAATTGCCGCATGGACGGCTGTCCCTGTCATCACTGTGTTCTTTTTAGTTAAGAAAATAAAACTAACCTTGAAGTCATTTGAATGCACCTGCTGATTCCACTGTACCACCTCACGGCCAACATTAACATGGTGACGTTTGATTATATGAAAATGGCTTGCCATCTACATTCAGCTTATTTAACTGTGTCATGGTTGGATCAAGCAGGATCATATTAAGATGGACTCCTTTTTAGTGTTGTGCAGTACGTCAAATTGGCAATTCTCATGAAGAGAAGCCGAGCTCTTGTGTGTTGTAGTCTGCATAACCCTGAAGTGGTGCATCATTTCTCTAACTCAACTCTTTTGTTTAATTTATAGGACATTTCTGTGAAGACAAAAGAGATACTTGCTAACTTGATGGCCCTGGCTGATGAGTGTGAGAATTCCAAAATAACAGTAGAAGGTTTGAAGCAACGTCACTTCCCCCCTGCCACAGAGAACTTCCTGTTTCACTTGGCGGCAGCTGAGCAGCTCTTAAGAATATGAGCCCCGCGTACTAGCCGACGCAGAGGCTTATAACCTGTGTCGTTACCGACAACTTGAGTGGGATTAAACGCTACTAGTGGTCAAAAGAAAATTATGAAATGAATATTTCACTATGTTGTGAGAATTTATTTTCAATCTTCTGTATTTACTAATAACTGTAGTGCCACCCAAGTACAGGCAATATCATGTCCTTTTCTTCCCATTCACAATTTTCCTGTTGGTTTATGGATGCCTGACTTTATGACTTTACTTTATCTGCTAAATGCACCCAGTATTGGACAATTCATTCATTCATTTTTATGATGGGTTTCTGTTTTTAGGAATTTATGCATGATCATTTTTATTTGGAAGATCCATATTGCCAAAAGTGTATTTTTGTGTCCAAATATTTTTATATTAGTCTGTGCTGTGCAATACTATGTAGTAATAAGACATTTACATTTGGAAACTAATGTATTTTCATGAATTAATGTAATGTTTCATAGCAAAAACAATTCTCCATGCGTCCATTAAATACATTTACTATCAAAAAAATTCATGGGTTTTAATACAGACATTTTGAAATTGAAACCGTCAGAAGCACAATGAGATTGCCTGTAATATATACACCTGTATTCTTCACGTCTCTCCAAGATATTAGCCTTACATTTGTTTGTTTTAAAATCCAACAGCAATACTCCTGGACAGGAAGCGATAAAACAGAATGATATTGACACTGAGTTTCAGTCTCTTTTAGCTTCAATGTCTTGGTGTGCAAGTTGAGTTTGTTGATGCTTAAACCCCTCCTCAGAGCCCCCTGTGGTAGAACAGTTTGCCATCGACAGCGGCCGCCTGCAGCTCTTTCTCCAACTTTTCTTTTTTAATCTGCATAAGAGGGAGGATGTTAGTCTGGTTTCTGACCCCTTGTGGAGTATTGGAAGAGGGAAGATGAAGCCTTACCATTCCCAGCTGGGGGAAGATACTGAAGGACAGTGGAATCATCATCCCGAAGACCAGTGCGGTGCTCACATGGCGTAGGGGTGCTAGTAGCATGGAGTTGAATCTCATCCTGTAATCAACCCTCTGCTTAACTGGAATTGTGCTTGAAATACCTTTTTATCATCGTCTTCACACAGGAATCTTATTCATCCATTCTCCAAGTAATGAAACATAGGTGAGGAAAACTGTCCCGTAGCATTAGGTGTGTTCCACAGAGTTGAATGGCACTGCCACCACAAGGAGGAAAGACTACTTACTTCCCCAAGAGGAACACCAGAAGGTTAGGAACAGCAGCGGTTGTACCCAACAGGGCTGCTCTTGACCACGCAGTGTCCCTTACAGCCTGAATGTACAAAGTCAAACGCATGTTAAATGCACTGCATCGCAGATTATAAACGGGCTGAAAGCAAAAGTTTTGACTCTTACTTTGTCTGCAGCAGCTTGAGAGATTCCAACAGAATTGCCATTGGAATCAAACACCTGGATTCCATTAAACGACTCCTCGCTCCTGACAGTCGACACGCTGAAGAAGGCCAGGGCAGCTGGGGAATGTTTCACAACTTACTGTGAGCCGGTTTCATTTAAAACGTTCAGTTAACTATGGGCCTACGTTTGAGCTTTATGCAAGAGTAGGTGGTTCAAAAACACAAAGGACCTGCCTGAAAGAGGAACTGGCACGATAGACCTGAACAAGAACAGCACTGGTGGGCTACTGATGGCAAATCGTTGGATTAAATAGAATGGAAGTGCCTGAAGAATGAAGAAAAAATTCTCACATTAAATCTGTGCAATATTCAGCAAATATGTGCAGCATCTGTGTGGGATATCATATTGCTTTGGGGAAAAAAAATAGATGAAGTATGATTGACGCAAAAATGCAATGTATTCACGAAAAACAAGTAGTACGCACCCCTGCACATGTTGTGTAGGAAACCGACCCTGCGATCAAAAGAGCCTGTTTCAAAGACGTCTTCTTGGCCTGCTGGTGGGAGATAATGGAATAAAACGCAGATAATGCAAAGCAGACCCACAGGAGATTTGCTGAGCAGGCCAACCCCCTGC